>CM039428.1:20708338-20928338 GCA_022379115.2 Bauhinia variegata
AATGAAATGGAAGAAAAGAAACTAGGACCTGATCAATATACTTATGCCATTGTTAGTGCACTTGCTGACACCAGTAGAACTGAGGAAGCAGAGATATTAATGTCAAAAGTTGTTGAGATAGGAAAATTGCATGATCAATCCTTAAATATGGACAACAGAGAAGAAATAAAAGTGGAAGATACTTCCCAGGATCCTGATTCTGATGCTATGATGTATTCAGAACAGATAATTAGTTTATGTACTGAAGGGAAGTACAAGGAGGCAATGCAACTATTTGATGAATCAGAGAGGAAAGGAGTTGCTATAAGTAAGTCTGCCTATTTCAGGCTAATAGATGGACTCTTGAAGAGGCGAAAAAGCATATCAAAGGTTGTCTAACCAGATTGATGCAAGTTCAAATTGGCTTGGAAATTATTATAGCATTTGGATTCACGATGTTTATTCTGCCGAATTATAACATAGAGGTGGAACAAAGGGATGATCTTTCATAATTCCAAGTAAGTGTCTCATTGTTTTAGTTTCTTAGTATTAGAAATATAATAATGATTACTTCCCTTTCTCCCCTCAATTAAATTAATCTGAACTGTATTGCCAAATTTTGAATTGACTACGAGCCTTTTTGTTTGGAATCCTGAAGGGAGTGTTTGAAGGATTTGTGATTTGTTAGTCCGTACTCGTGCTGTTGATGCGGTGCACATGATGGTAAAAGATGATTTCCATTTTAAAATATTTGTGATTGTGATTGTAGTGAGAACTTATTTTACGCATTTTGACACCAAGACGTCACCGGTACTTCCTACAAGACCAGTTGATGAAGCGAGCTAAGTCAGTTTGCTTTTGAATTACTCTTTACAGGTAAACGTGGGATGTGTTCATGAGAGGAAGCTGTTGGCAGATCATGCAACCACTGCCTTGATGACCGCTTGCTTACAAGGGAGGAGAGAAACCAACACCCAAGGAGAATGGTGACAGAAGGAGGATAATAAATGCCATACTAATGGGGGAGAACATACACACCGAAGGGACCTAATAGTTTGGAAAGCATTCTTTGATGAGAAGAATGATTATAAGCAACATTGTTTTTTGTTTTGGTTTGTTGCAACTCAAATGAGGCAAGGGAAGCATTCAATTATCCAAAATTTGTAAATGGATAAGATCCTTGGCCAAAAGTGTTTCAAGCACTAAAAATTGTGAAAATTCTATAGTAATCCTCCTTACATATTTAAATAAAAATTACAAGTCAACAAGTAGTAGCAGATTGAGTAACAATATGCTTTAAATAAAAGGTTTTTAAATTTAAAATTTTAAAGTTGCTTTGGTTAAAAATAATTGCTTCTATCTTAATCATGTCTCACCAAAAAAAAAAAAAGTTAGGCCAAATTTATCGTGGATACAATTTTGCAAAGGGAATTTCCTTTCGCACACCGAAATGTATGTGAGGTGGGACTAGAAAATATGGGATGTGCCAAAAGAATTGGCCTTTTTTTGTTTTGTTGCAAATCCAAATCTAGCCTAATAGGGTCTTAAAGATAAATGGCCTGGCTCAACGTTTATTATGATTATTATCATTATTTGGGCTAAAAAAGTTGGTTTCACACACAAGACTGGGAATCCAAGTGATTACTGTAGCTGTTGATTTCTAACAGTTCTGAATCCATAAGCAATGCATACTCACAATTCTTTCTCTGTCTTCTCTCTTCCGACTTGCTTGGTTTATCCAATAGATGGAAAATTATACAAAACACGTTACTGAGATTAGATTTTTGAGATTATGTAACAATAACAAAATTTAAATTCGAGTTAAGTGAAGCTATAAAAGTAATAAAATTATCTCAATCAAATTTTAATGTAATTGTATTTTTATAATTTAAATTTAAAATTTCTAATTAAAGTAGAATAGCTCTTGTCAATTGAACTACACACATTTAATGATAATGTGTATATATATACACGGAGTTAAGCTGTATAATATAGATAAAGAGTACGAGGATTGTATGTTCATAATTATAGATGGCTCTTCTGCGTTATTTGTTCACCCAACTTTTATGCAAAACAGCTGCATTTGGAATCTTGATGTGACAAATAGTTATATATGGAATAGGTTCCTTTTTAGGAGCTTATTGCATTATGGAAGCTAAAGCTCATCATATATACTTTGTTTACGTTTTCCTTCTTTTGTCTTAATGATTTTCATTATGTTATAGAGAAAGTTAGATTCGTTTGAGGGTTGAGACCGGTAAGGTACCACATTAAAGTGAAAGCAAATTAAAGAATGGCTTCTTTTGATGCTTAATTGGATTAGTATTATTAGATTCCCGTTTTGTATAATTTGCAATTTGGTCCCAGTAATCTGACACAAAATCTTGAATCACTCTCATTCAGGTAGCATTTGCAAGCAACCACAAACCCAGAATATTGGGCTTTTTATATGGGAAAATAGATAGAAGATAGATGATAGATAGATTACCTTTTAAAGATCCTTCAATGATTTTGGTTCACTTCTTCTCTAAGAAAGGGTGAAAAAGGCAACTAATGAACTGTCGGGAATCATTTTTAAGCCTGTGGTTGAAATGATAAATCTGTCTCTATCTCACTCTCTTTCCCAGTATGGGTTATGACATCAACCATAAAACACTATTTGAAGAGGGTTTTGTAGTATTTTGGACTATGCACAGCCACAATGATGGCTAGATGTTTCTATTTAAGTTCAAGTAGACCCACCTCTTTATTATTAGTAATCTTTTCTATGTGTGCCCATGTATTATGTATAGGATTACCAAAGTTTTGTTCATGCAAAATTTATATACCCTAATGAGCGTTCATGATAACATGTATGCTATCCTTACCTAGCTAATAAAACAATAAATTGGTACTAAAAATGTTGATTTATTTGATAAGGACTAAAACTGTATCTTACAATGATATAAGTAAGTTTAAGCCTTGCTACTAATATAAGGATTTTGTTAATGAATCATTTTTAAATGTCTTTATAAGTGTTTGTTAAGCCTTATGACCAAAATAATTTTGATGAGTTTGTAGATCTAACTCACATAAACATTTTCCTACCGAAAAAATAATATATTGGTGCCTAACTATGTCTCCGGTGGAGTTACTTCTATTAACTAAAATTGGTCGAAAAAAAAAAAAACAAAATAATTAGTGGTTGTGAGTAAATTTATTATCTAATTCGTTATGATTAGTTCAAATAAGTCGACATATTTTTTATATAATATTATTTTATAATTTTTATAAATTATAATGAATGAAATAAGAATGAAACATATAAATGAGATAACAATTTTTTTTCTTCTTAATAGCCAATATGTGATTATGTGTGCAAGTGATATATATTATATTGGCTCGTTGAAAAGGAGTTTCTTAATTAGGAGAAAAAGTTTCATGGCTGACAATTGAAGCTTTTGAAATTAATTACCTAGTTTTAACATGTGATTGGAATCTGTTTAACCTAATTACTTGCCGAGACAGGTTCTTAATTCATCATACTTTTATTAAACAAACAACTAGTTCAACAAACATTTAGTGAGGTATATGATTAAAATGAATGATTAACAACAACACTTTTTGAGTTAGTTTTACTTTGAATTGTTTAATTAATTACCTGCACAAAGCTAATGAGATATTTTTGTTCTTATCTTTCTTTATATATGTTGGTGGGACAGGGAGAGGCTATGATCAAATCAGAACAATATGCACCAACATCTACATATTATCTCAACCAAGAGAATCTAAAATTTGTCAAACTGGGGACAAACATGTCTTAGTGTTTTAGTTGCCAAACTTACTCCCACTTGAAACCTTTCCGGGAAAGGTTAAAATAATTTAAAGTGCACATCAATTAATCTCTCCAAGATAAGCTAGCAATAAAATTAAATAAGACCTACCTTTCAGTACACACCCCATTATATTCAAGTGTACACAACATAAGTTATTAAAATTCTACGTAAATTGAATTAAAGTTTTGTCATAATTACATGATAATGGCTATATGTTAAAGTAGCAATAGAAATATTGCAGGGCCTAATTGTGGTTGCAAGCTGCAATTTAATCTCTTTAAACTAAATTTATATCATGTGCTGACTTAGGAGTTCTTTGCATTTTCTTTTTCTTAGTTAAAAGAAAAAGGTGGTTTGAGAATTCTGCAGAAACCCAAAATTTTAAAAAATGTCTAGTATGAAACCAGTTAAAGATAATGGCCAAATGGGATTCACAACTTGATGGTTCATTATTTGATAAGTTGGGGCAAGACTAAGTGCTGTCCAACCTTATGTTGATTGACATGCTACAACAGTACCTAGCATTCACATATCACAACTTTTTTTTCTGATAAGTACCAGAGAAATTATGCAGCTGAAGAGAAAACAATGCACTTCAAGAAAATATAAAATCAGAGAAATTAAAAGATATAAAATATCTAGATGTTATAAATAGCATGTATTGAGGATGACTCAATGCTTCAGAGGAAACCATGTGCTTTGCTTTACTTGAGAAAATCTGCATAGTTTACATACTGTTTTCTTCATAAACGTAATCATTAATTAATATGCATGGCAGGGAAAAACAAGGTTACTTGGTCTTCTCTTCAAACTCCAAACTCTATTCATCATGTTTGTGAAAAAGAAAGCACATGATATCCAGTTGAATTTTTTTTATTTTGGGTATAATTAGGTTTTAAGGCCCTAAAAGTCTGCCTAATCAGTCATTTCAAACAGTGTATTGGGACTAATTAATTTGATTCAAACTTACGCCAAACTTTACAACTATCATCCCTATATATCTTTCCCAAAGATCCTTTCCTATAATATATATATATATACACACACACACACTCTCTCCAATCTGCAAAAATTAAGTAAGCACAATTTTTTTCCCCGAGATGAAATATATAGAGTAGTCTAAAACTAAAGTTATGTTATATAAGCACACAATTTAAACTCAACAAAGTCACAACAATCTATAAATTGCATATATAGAAGTAGATGTGTTGTAGTAGCGATCCCTTAGAACAAAGGAGTCTAATTTCTTTGCCTCACTTTATGAGTTCGATCTTGATCCCCTGCCAATACAGATGATAAGATCCTTGTGCCCCTCTACCAATGACAATATATATATACATAGGAATTGTAGATAGTCTAAAGAATCTGGATTTAAGTGATATAAACTGCTTAAATTTTTTCCTATTGAGCAATAATAAGAACACAAATTCTTCTTTATTATCTTGTATGATAACTAGAGTGTGCATGTTTTGGTTGAGCTTGACAAAAATTAGTATTTCTCCAAAAGCTGTATACTTTTACAAAAAAGTAAGAAACCGTGTAAGCATGTTCAAGAGATAAGTCCAACTAAGAAACGACGTGTGGACCTTTTTGGTTAAAACCCACAAATATTGGAAGCCAGTTTGCTTGCACGCACTGCTACATATATATATACGTCAGTCCAGAAATTGTTACTCTTGTAGGACAAATTTGATTACATTATTTCTTATGGTAGCTAAATCAGTTGCGTTTTGACCAATATCCCGACAACTTTTATACTGATTAATTAGCTAATTGTCCAATCAATTTACCTCTCTAATAATGAATTGTTGTTAATGTTCAATGCGGTCGAAATTGCTGTCAAGCATCTTAGAACAGAATACTGGTTTGTCTAATTTCAGTTCATCAAATTAATGTTTGCATGGCACACATGATGTTGAAATTAATGCTGTTTCAAATGCTTGGTTAGTTAACCATAATCACCTAAACAATGAATTTTAGAATCCTTATATAGTACTAATATTTTCTAATCATATACTTGGTTAAAGAACTTGACTTTTCTGGCTTAGAATTTTCTAACTTGGCTAGCGTATTCTAGAGAAATTGATTTGTGCGTATAATTAAGATATCAATGATGATCAAAAGAAGATTTAATGCCAATAAGGAAATTAGTTCATAGTTTAGGTAATGTGAACAATTTTGGATTATCTAGACATAGGGGTTATGATATTTGGACTTCTAGAACGTTTGTTGACAATTTGTCTTGGTGGTTCATGTTCTTAATTATTTTTTTTAACATAAATTATGTTTAAGGGAAATGATATGGGATGCTCCACTATACTTTGCAACTATCTCGACTTTGTATCATATCAATTTTTTCTTATAGAAAAAGGAAAAGGGTAAAAAAATAACGCATCAATTTTTATAAATTAAATCTTGTAAAGTGGTTTTTGGTCAGCATTGGTGATTTGATGTTCTTCTGTCGTGTAGTCCAGTTCTAACTTTAGCTAATTATTTTTTGTTGACATTTTTTTTTCCTATCTCAGCCACATTAAATTGATCATTAACGACGAAAATTGTGAGAAAACTATGAAGGAAATACTGAAAATGACCCTTGGGGATATATTATCATTGTTTGCATAATTTTCCCTTGTTTACTTCTTTATTTAGTCCTGAAGCTCAAGTGTTTGTCTAATAGGAGACAGTTAATCACTTGTCACAATATTACAATTTTGGCTAATCTTATCCTAATCGAGTTGAAAAAAAGGGAATAGGCCCCATTGCTTCAAAGTGGAACAATTTTCTTTCTTGCTTGCTATTTCAAATTCTTTGAACTTAGAATGGTTATAAGGTCCACACGGCAGAAGACTTCCTCAATCTTCTTCCTTCTTAGTGCTTGCTCTGCGATTGCTTCGAGCTGGTATTGAGATTTAGCAGTCAAGTTCTTGGAAACTTAGAGTTGAGATATCAAACTTAGTTCCAATTTTTATCAGAAAAGTTGCAATGTTATTATTTTCAAGTTACCTAAGGGTGATTAATGATTATAACAATATATATATATATATATATATATATATATATATATATATATGATATTTAGGTAATTAAGCAGTTGAATCAACCTTTATTAGCAGCCAAGAATCAATTAATCTCATTCCACCTAAAGTAAGATTAGTGATCATAATATTATACCTAGAGGTATATATATATATATATATATATATATATATATATATATATATATATATATATATATATATATATATAAATTGTTTGAAAAGGTAACATCAATATATAGACCACGTGGTAAGGAAAGTATTCAAAGTTACGAGACTAAGTTGAAGGATAAGTGTGGAGAGACACCGTTGCAGAGGGACTGCTTAATCAAAGCCTTAAACTGGGGATAAAGAGATAGAGAAGCCAAAAGACAAAAAAGATAGTGGAATGGCGAAGAGAAATACCCTCTAAACTCAACTACCTTCACTACAAACCCATGTTACAAAGTAGCATACTTTTCTAACTCGACGAAAAGTTCGCATTTGGGTTTGTGGAAAAATCAGAAATTAAATGATAAATTCCCTTTCAAATGTCACACGCAATCTTCTGAGCTTCTTTATCTAGTTAATCTGAATCCCCTAACCCTCCATTTTTCTTTTTCTCGCTCACCATGAGCTTAGCAAGGGTTAGCGGTTTTTCACAAGAAGTGCCCCACAAAAGACACTACCTTTGTACTCTTGTATGACTCAGTAGGGTCTTAGGCTCAAGTCATTTTCAAAAGAAGGCCTCTTAGGCTAGTAGTTGAGGATGGTGGTTGCTAAAGAATATTCCTGTCTCTTATATGGTAGCATATGTAACTGTGGTCATATTTCCTGGTAAAAAGTTGGTATCCTATGTGTTATATATAGTCTTTCTTTCTTCTTTTTTTGGGGGGGATATATATATATAGATAAGACATGCTGCCTTCTCAAAAATGGATTTGATGCAGCTAATTTACTATGCAGTTGGGTGCAACCACCAACATGGTAAATTTTGAACCGTTGGATGAATTTATGTAGTCATTTTCTCATTTCCTAACATCTTTCACTGAGGTAATTAATCCTTAGGACTTGTGGGTTTCATATGTTCAAAGTTAAAATTGTAACTGGAAAGAAAAAAATAAAGATGGTGGTTTGATAGCTTTGAAATAGTATCAAGGGTATCAACCTTACTATACACTGAAGAAACCATGATAACAGTTGAAACTTTTTTAAGTAATTACTGCAATGATCATCCTTCGCTTTCTATGATTCATCAGCATCATTCAACTTTACCACTATTTTTTACCTTCGATTGTTTTGTTTACCATGGATCGATTGCTTTAAGAAACTTTTAGTCTCCGAACAACTCTTAGTAACTTTATATCACCCAAGAAAAAAATTAGGTAGCTTGACTATGAAATCTATAAGTGAAGTAGTTAGTCTGGTCGGACATAAAAGTGATGAAAAGAAATTAATATTTGTTTTACTATTCTTAACTATTATTACAATTTAAAAAAAAAAAAAAAGAATTTAAATGTTGGCATATCTGCATTTACAATTTTTGGCACACTTATGATAGTTTGATATCAAGACCATTAATGAACTAGGAGCTCTGAAAGGGTGGATATACTAGGGGTTAATTCAAAATTTAACAAGTCTGAAACTTAAATGAACTCAAGACAAGTTGAAGATCAAAGTGAGATAGAGGCTTCTCTTTTGAATAAGTCTTCTCCAATTATTTACATGTGAGATTAAGTGTGTTGGTACTAGATAGATTGGGGAGAAGCACTTGCATGAATTGGACCTCTACTAATCCCAATCCCATATGAGAGCCACTCTACTTACCTACCACACTCCTAACTCATCCAAAAAAATTACAGTTACTCTCTTATCTAAGTAGAATTAAGTATTTATATAATGTGTATCTACGAAAAAATATACTTCTGAGTTAGGTATTATTTTTAACTCAAAAATTTAATTGTTAAGTAAATAATTTTTTTTTTTTAATTTATATATCTCTCACGTATCTTGAATTCATATAATATGTAAAGATTCAACTCACATTTAAACATTTTGATGTAATCAACAAAGTGCGTGTTTCATTTTCTCCAACCCAAGAATTATGTCCGCTCTAAAGCAAGAAAATCTGGCTTTGAATTCAATGCTGAAACAGAGCAGTAATGTAAGTAAAGCAGCAAAGCACAGTAGTAGTTACCAAAATTCACTTCACCTGCATATGAAATGGCTTCCTAATAAATTTCATGATGTGCTGAGATGAGAGTACAGAACGATCAAATTATCAAGGCAACTCAATGCCATTTACTACTACGAATTAAAATCCATTTAAGCCAAAGTGGATAGAACGAATATGCTTATTACTTAACACCATTTACTACATCCTACTAACTAAAACCCATATAAAGTTTTTAACCAAAGCGAATAGAATATCAGATGCGTTTTCCATTCAATGCAACTTAATTTAACCAAGTGAAGTAATTTCCAAATGCAATATGCATAATCTCTTCTCTTTTACTGCATCGTCGATATCGATATTGATTCAATGGCATTGCTACTTGCTAGTCAATCGTACGAGGGAGAGACACTAAAACATATACTCAAGATCAAGAGTCGGAATCCAGTATTAATTTCCACGAAACATTTCGTGAAACACATGCATGCACGGTATTATATGCATAGACAAACACAAACCGACAAGGCAGAGTCAGAGGATATGGATATAACTTAATTGGCCATGTACTTTATCGTAGAAAGTCATTTGTCAACCAATTTCTGTAGCAGAGAATTCATATAAATTGATAATGGTATTATTCTTAATTGAGACACGATGAACTATGCCTTTATATATTCCTATTAATTAATTTATACCTAATAACTATGGTCGCTTTTTTCTTATTTAATTTTTTCAATTTCATTTCTATCAAATACACCTTCATTATTTTTTAATACTCGCGGTCTTCAAAAACAAAGGTGTGTTTGGTATTTTCTCATATTTAATTTAATACCTATAATCCAAGATTATAAAGAATCAAATAGCATGATATACCAAACACATTCATAAGTTCACTTGAACCCTGAATTTCAAGCTCAAATGGGAAACAACCCGAGAAAGAAGACTTGTTAAACAAAAGGGCATTGTCCCAATGCACTGCACTTTCTTCTTTTGCAGTCAGCACGCAGATCATTGCTATGCTAGCTTATATTTTCATGCCCTATATATAGCTACAAGAGGAAAATTCAACATATAGGGGTATCTATTTTCTTGCCAAATTCACAAAAAAAACTAGGGCAACTACTTGTTTCTCAAAATAGCATCGTGTCCACGAGATAGATAGCTGGTAATGCATGTTCTAGAGTCCCTGTATCTTCTGTCAACAGTAACATGCATGCAAAGTTCGGAATGGATTCTATGTACATAGAAATTAAATGAATTCCATATGAAGGGAAACCAAATGAACTGTTACATTATCACCTCGTTTGAACTGCGAAAGCCCAAAGCACTGTTAGGGTAAGTTATGACCAAACTGCTCATTTTGAAGTTTGAAGTTTGAACCATAAACCCTATTGAAAGCTACGTTATGAACATTATCCAAGAGACATATTACAGGCTGGGGGAGATGAACAAGCAACGTTGCTTGCTTACATGAGCAAGTCTATGGAATACATGACATGTTTTCTTGACTTTGAACTTACAAGAATGCCAGATTCTCAAATTTATAGTCATGCATAGAATGGAAATTAACCTTATATGCACCGAAACTCTTCGGAAATTAAATACACGTGTCAAATATATTCATAGAACTTAATCAAATTGTCACGTCAAATCCAATGCAAATATGAAAGCATGCTGTTTTAGTTCTTGTTTGCAAATATCAACAAAGTAACTTGTTGGCAGAAAATGGCGACGCCACCTCAAACTTCACAAATATATTGTCAGTATTTCGTGTTACCAACTACACTATTCATGCTTTCATAAAGTGCCTTGGGTTTAAGTCTTTTTCGCAGAAAAAAATTAAGGGCAAAAAAAACGTGCCAAAAGAAAAGCGTTGAGTTAGAAATGGGCTCCTTTATGCTTTCCACTGGCATGGACTTTGTGGTTAAGCTGATTTCCTCTATTCTTGTGTGGCTTCGCTTGAGCTTGCTTATTTATTTAGATGTTATCTTGGTCAGTACGCAATTGATATTGCACCAGCTCTTTGCTAAGATATACTATACATCCATCTATCTATGTTACTTGCTCAATTTTGATACATTTATATGTTAGTTTAATTTAATTTACACGAATGGGGACGTCTCAATGTGTGTCATCCACGTGATATTGTTATCTTCTAGTTTTAACCTCTAATGGTTGCAAATCTACCTTAAAGAAAATTAAACATGGGTGAGATCTATGATGTACATATAGCTGAGATTTTCAGAGGAGGAAGACAAGTTTATAATTCACATATGTAAGTTTTCCATGTGAAATAGGTAGAGCAACAGTACTCATCAAGCAAACTCTCATAAAATAGTAAATCAATGTTCAAATTTTTATCACCAAGATTGTCTTAGCAAAAAATACTTGTAAAAGAAAAAAAAAAGTTACTTATTTAAATATTTCAATTAATCAAAGACAGCAAAAGCTTTGAAGGTATTTTAATATTTTTCTATACAAAGAGATAAATTTCGGTGCCAAAAAATGGGATATAATATAGAATATACGTATTCCATAATGATCGCGTGTCATTTGAATAATATTCTCACTAGTGGATAAATATAGAATTTATCTCCGACCAAATATGATTAAAACCTTTATGTTATCCATAGTAATGCATGAAGTTGCCTTTCTCATTTTTCTCATTCTCACATGCATCTGCATGTGTGGAGGCCTCCAATGTTGAAATGTCACACTTCATCCATAATTTTTATTGATAAAAACATAAATTTTAAGATTTTCAATCAAACAATGTTTATTGACTAAATGGAATTATGAAATCCACGTTATCCTCGAGATTAACAAGTTTTGTGTTTAAACCCTAAAATCATAATAAAACAAATTATAATTTTCAGTTTTCTGATTCGAGTAATCAATTTTCTTAAATCAATTATCACTTATAATAAGTCATTATTATAATTCATTTCTTATTAAAAATTATTAAACTAAATATTATATATATGTTTATCCTAGGTACGATTGGTTTTTCGTACCCTCTAATCCTCTCATAAATCTCCCTATTTTAGTATTTTACCATGATGTTTTTTTAATAATTTTTTTTATATACACGACAAAAAATTAAATCATTATCAAAACTTTGTTAATAAGAAAAAATAAAACTGTTTTAGATAATTAATTTCCATTCCAATATCATATATACGTAAGACATGAAACATATTGGGCACATTATAATATTGGCCTTCCTAATCACATGAATGGTAACAATTTTTTACTGTTATTGTCAGAACCCACAGATATTATATTTTTTCTAATCTCCCAAAACTATCATATTTATTCTTTGACGTTGTTTTCCATTCTTCCATCTTTATTTCAATAATCTGCTAATAAAATAAAAAAATTAATTAATTGAAAAACCAAGTCTTTTTTTTGTTTTTGACCCAACGAGAAATACATTTGATATGATACGGCTTTGAAAAAGTAGACGTCATACTTGCTTCTCACATACGTACGCTGACATTACCTATTTTCGATTTCTGACCCAGTTTAACAGAGTGGGCTTCCCTTCCCTTCCCTACCCTTTGCCTATATATATGGCCACCCACATGCTCTGCTTTTTGTGCTCTGCTCCCAAAACAATCTCACTCTCTCTTTCCCCTCTCCACACCAACCACCAACCATGGAATTCAAAGTGAAAGCTGCAACATCTCCTCCAACTATCCCAATTCCTCTTCCCACTTTGCTCTCCAAGTCTCCTTCTTCCTCTTCTTCCCTTCATTCTCAATCTCCTCCACCTTTTCCTTCACCCTCTCGATCCTCTCCCTCCGCTCCGCTGCCCCCACCCCCGCAATCTCCTCCTCCACCGGTGGTGGTTAGCCCTTGTGCTGCCTGCAAGATCCTCCGCCGCCGATGCGTCGAGAAGTGCGTCTTAGCTCCCTATTTCCCTCCCACTGATCCACTCAAGTTCACCATTGCCCACAGAGTCTTCGGGGCCAGCAACATCATCAAGTTCTTGCAGGTACCATGAGTTAACTTGTCGACATTTAATCAAACGCCTTGCTTGCTGGACCACTTGAGCTTCCATGGAGCCACAATTTTCTCATAAATTTTTCAAAAATTATTTGATCATTTTCAGAGAAACCGAATCATGGGTTTTGGTCAAAAGTGCAGGGAAAAGCAAGTCGGGTGCATACCTAATTGATGGGGCATGATGGGGGCTGTTTTCTAACTTCCTAACACATCAAAATTGTGCATCATACTCTTATTTTTTCTCTAGCAACCACTGCTTAATTATCAAAAGGGGCATTCCCAAGTCCACTAGCAAACGCATATTTTCTTTCTTTCTTTTGTGCTCCCCATAGTTGGTATCATAGGTCAAAATTAGTTGCCAAAACATTTCAGATCAACCTAATCAATGCCAAAGGTTAAAAAGAAATCGCCCATTATCACCAATTTGGCTAAACTCTCTACAATTGTCATTACTTAAACAGCAATTGACCCAAGATTTAAACTTGATCAATTTTCAGGAACTTCCAGAGTCTCAGAGAGCAGATGCTGTGAGCAGCATGGTGTATGAAGCAAATGCCAGGATCAGAGACCCAGTTTATGGTTGTGCAGGAGCAATCTGTCAACTCCAAAAGCAAGTTAATGAGCTACAAGGACAATTGGCAAAGGCACAAGCTGAACTTGTCAACATGCAATGCCAGCAAACCAATTTAATTGCGCTGATTTGCATGGAAATGAGTCAATCTCAGGACCAGCACATGCTTCAGCCCCAACAAAATGTTGATATGAGCTGCTTCTTAGATGACAACAGCTTGGGATCAGCTTGGGAGCCTCTTTGGACATGAAAAAAGAGAAAGTTGCTTATATATATATATATATTATATATATATATAAATCTACTAGAGAAAGGGAGATTATCAGTAAATTGTTTCATAGTGACTTGTTTAACTTTTACCCATTTAAGTGGGGGATGAGACAATCAAAATCATACCGAGCAAATTTCAATAAAGTGATTCATTAGTTATATGGTAGATATAAGTCATGAAGTTTTGGATACTTCATTAGTCGTTTCATCAGCCAAACCTTTGACAATTTAGAGAAAAAAAAAATGGCATAATTGATGGGTCTTCTCTAAAAATGATGATTTAAGAGAGAAATGGACCAAGGAAAAAGAGTATTACAAGTGATAGCTGCCTGGGCTAGTTTGAGTCAGCAAAAGCTTGAAATAAGCTACTGTGTAGATCACCTAATTTATTTTTTAATTGAGATTAAAGTGAAAACTTTCTTATCTTACAACATTCCCTTCCATTTCTAAGTCAGCATTTTTCTTTTCGCGCCACAATAAAAGATATTTAATCTCTTAACTTCTTATATACTACCTAGATTTTTTGTCACAAAATTACATTTATTAACATTTTTCCAAGTTGCATTCTATTCTATTGCAAAATTACAAGAATAAGAATGTTCCTTACTGGTGAACAAACTCATATTTACATGGAAAACAGTTGGAGTTCTATTTAAGAAGTGGACCAATTAAATTTGTAGCGCTAAGTGCTTATGGTGACACAGTTGTTACATTTGAAAAATGAAAAGGTAAAAGTGTCGTAAAAAAGAGATAAAGTTAGAGAAAAAAATAAGATTTATACTGTAAATTGTATTGTTGATAGTATATTTCGTAGAAAGATAAGATGTAATGAGTCGAACATAATCATCAACTTTATCTGATAGCAGCAATATTTGTTTGTGTGCACAAATATCTAAATAGATGAGTGGGAACATATGAATATTTCTTTTGATTTAGAGTGCATCAAAAGGACAAGGTAGATGAAACATTGCAATCATTTTGGTTAAGCAAAACGCGCTTTGTTTGTTTTAATCCTTTTCTTATTAATTATTGTTTTAGGTTAATCCTCCAAACCTTTTCTGTTTTTTTCTCGCTACCCAATAAAACGCGTTACAAATTCTCTCTTTTATGTGTCGTTTTACAGAACTCCCTTCTCTTCTCCCCACTATGACAAGATCAGAAACACAGCGTTTCATGCTTTATTTCATCTCATTGTTTACGTTTTACGCTAAAAAAGAATATGAGCATGAGCATGAGCATGTGCCCCATTGCCGGAAGGATACTCCCATATTGGACATTAACAAGATAGACTCGTACCATACCAGTGCTAAAACTCTCTTTCCTACTTTTCCATTTCAATCAGAAAAAACAAAAAATAAAATAAAATAAAATCCTTAACACGTACAAAAGCTTTTTGTAGTCCAAGTCATAAATTGGACCACAACTAATTTAGCTGTGTCCACGTCATATAGGCAGTCTCACCAGGTAATAAGCACATTAATATTAATTGTTGACTTCTTACGTATTCTAAGTTTTGACAGTTTCTTTGGCCATGGATTCTTTTCTGAATCCTAAATTTATTAACATCTTTTATTTTTTGTGTTTAGTGTGGACTTTTTTTAAAATTAAAATTTTAATATAAATTTTATTAAAAAGAATTTTATGAGAGAGAGAAAATTTTAGTTTTTTAACCTTTTAAAAATATTTTTTAAAATTTTATCATGATTCATGAATCTTGAAATTCAAAAATGAATTCATTTCCGAATCATCTCCTAAAAATGACATTAACACTGTTTTTCTACCCATATACAATAGTGATGCTGAGATGATGTGATTTAATTAAGTGCATGTTATATGAAATATTGCTTTCATCATTAATTATATGAACAATAAGGATAGAATTAATGTTTGTTTCAAAAACATATATACAAGTTAATTTCAATATATTGTTTCCATCCTTAATTATATGAGCATTAATGATAGAATGTTTGGTCCAAAAACATATTTAAGTTATACGGAGCTTAATTAGTTGATGTGGATTTATATACTTTATGTATATATAGGACTTAGTCTTATTCATTACTTGATAATTTAATTATTTATTTATTTTTTGTTGTGACGTCTAATTCATATTTGAAGATTGTGCCAAGCATGATTGACTTCTATAATCTATGTAGAAAATAAAAAAGAATGAATCTATTGAGCCAAATTAGAAAAATGATCAGCTTCTAGATAGTGGAGTCTATTAATATGGACTTATGATATCTCATTTTCTCCTTTAATACTAGAACAATTCTTCCATTGCTAATTAGCTATAATAATGTCTTGTTCGAATAAAATCAAACGAAAAAGATTCTCTTCAAATAAATGCATTGAATTAAGTTGTTCTTATTCAACTTCACCGCAAAAACTATAATAAGAGAGACTGGTTATATAAATAGTTAGAATTAATAAGAAAAAGAAATTAAATTTAACATTGTGTTTCATATATAAATAATCAAGTAGATATTTTATTAGGAAAAAGTAGATAGAATGATATTTACGCAAAGAGGGCCATTGACAAAATGCTCTTAGATGTTTGTTTCCATTTAAAGATTTTCTTCCACACTACGTCGTATTAGCCGGAATCACATAAACGCAAACGCATTGACGTACATCCCGTCCCTCAAGGATAAGAAAACGAAAAAATGAACCTTCACATACGTAACAATTTTGGAAACAAATGTATGATGATGGGATTGAAATTTCCAAGTCAAATATAGACTCTAACTAAAAAAGATTAATGAACCAAGATGAATATATTTACTTAATTTCCTACTCTGCTTGCTGCATGCAGATTTTGTGGATCATTCTCAAGTAAAGTTTTCACACCATCTTCATTAGGTTAAAAATGAATTTCAACACCCACTGCATATACACATTCCCATTACATTACAGCCTATAATCCATATCCATATATCATAATGAAACCATTGATTTCAACAAGTTTGGTATACATGCATCACCATTTGCATGGAGTTACGGAAACTTCATATTCAACGATATCTATAAATACAACGCATGTACATTTTTAAGACTTAGATCTATAAATATTAAAATTTAAAACATCAATATAATAGAAATATATATAAGTAATAAAATAAAAACCTTTATTTATGGTCATAGATATTTGCATACTATGTCTTAATTTAAAAAAAAAAAATACAAGGAGGCATTAAAGTTGTATGTCTTAATTAAATTTGAATATATATGTGGATGTAATAAACTCCCCAATTGAATGGGCATTAATGCCAATGGCTCATAAATGCATACCTTTGCATGCTAAATGTGAAACTTGGAGTGCTACTGCTGCTTAATTTCAACCTTTTATGAATTAGTGATTAATAAGCCATGACTTAATGCAGTTGTAAAATTGTCTTCTTGTATTCCTTTTTCTAGTTATGTTTCCTAGATAGTCCAAATTGATGTTCAGGTTTGTGTCTATTTAATTTATTTGTCACGGCCGTTCCTCTTAGTACGGCAGTTTAGTTCCCAAAATTGATATGAATATTGTTTGACTTAGCAATCAAACATTGAACGGTTCCAAGAAACTTCAAAACAATGTGTATATATGATATTTTCAATTTATTTTTTATAGAATTTTCAAGTTATTTTTATAATTGTCCTAGTTTTTTAATATGAGAATAATCAGACTAAGGTAACTTCAATGTGGATGACCAAAAGAAAATTGTAATATTTAATTTTAATTTAATGTCATAAAATATGAGAAGAGATAGGAATGTAGCTAACAAAACTTGACCAAGAAACAATGCTTGGATTTCTTTGTCAATAGCAGCCCACTTTCCACTTGACCGTATAGTCTTTAATTAGATTCTGAAGTATGCGTAGGTTTGTGTGAACTCCTTGAATCACCGCAGAAAATGGTACATTCTATTTCTAGCATTCAAATTGTTAATCATACATGTATAACAGCTTCATTTAAAAAATAATATCTCTAAAGTAACTAATGGCACAAATATATCAATTAATTATAACTGTGACTTATCTGCATACATTATAGCATCACTTTGATGCTTAGAATATGGTTTCATATTAGAGAAGGAAAAAAAGAAGCACAGAATCTTGATGGAAATTAACATAGACTTGATGTCTTTAATGGTGGGATAAAGAATTCGTATAGAGACACAACACAAGTCAGCACACATGACTTAGTATTCTTCTAGGCTTGTGAATGGGTATGGGTTATGTATTTATGCAATGGAGTTTCAACTTTGGCTTCCTTGTTGACGAGATCACTGTTGACAGTCGATGGCTCTAAGAAAAACTAGCTAGTCACTTTCTCAGTGCCAAATGGGAATGACTAACTTGTTTCTTGATGCATCTTATACTTTCTAGCTCCTCTTGCCTAAACTTTTCTTTTGTCCAAATAAAATGGATTAGGGAAAACATATAATCAAGATATATATATATATATATATATATATATATATATTCACATGCATGTATCCAAAATTTATATCCCAGATTAATCAAGATAATCTAATGTAACATGGTAAGAGATTAGATCATTGCTTACTTGTTTTGTTATGAAACAAGAGTTCAAACTCTTTTTTGTCTTCATCATTAGTATATATTAAACACGAATTTATTATTAAATCTCTTAATTTACAATTATTAAAAATATTTTTTTACATGCATATGAACTCAAATTCATATCAACATATTTAAGCGATTTAAACTTCTTATCACTTACACCGTTTGTTAACCAAAAGAGTTTAAACTAAAAGGTTCAAAATTAATCCATTTAAATTAATTAAGATAATTCAATGTGATTTATTTTTAGGCGATTTAACTATATTATGTGATTGACATAAAATTCAGAGATAAAATGTATATTTTAAAAATTAATATAATTAAGTACATATTTTAAAAATATTTAGAAAATTACTAAACAATAATTTTCAAATGAGAAGTGATTTTGATGTAGTGACGCAATCTCCAGATTAAAACTCTGTATTCTCATGTTTTGGATTAAAATCGATCTCGCCTTTTTCACCCAAGGACCAAAAAAGAAACATAACCAAATGGAGCTTTTGATTTTTCTTTTGGGGCAAAGTCAAGCGTTTCGGCCTAAATCTTATCCAAACAAAAGTCACAAGTACAAGACTCTTCTTCACTACAGCTTTTGGGCCTATTCGTGACAAAAGATTATGGGGATTAAGTTTTGCACCACCTGAAATTAATATTATGCATTTTGAATGTAGTCCAGAATGTGTAAAAATAACTTGGGCTGCTTAAGCATATGAGTTCTATTTGGAAATTTTCTGGGCTGGCCCAAGTTGAATTTGTCTAATCCGGCCCAGAATAGGAGGCTGCCACTGAAGCAGAGAGCCAGCGAAAGCGGAAGCTAGTAGCAGAGGCAGTCTTAGCAGCAAAAAAGGGGCATCTTTTCTCATTCATCATCTGTTGATTGATTCGGTTGCATTTGGGAGAGAGGAAACAAAGGGAAAATGAGCGGAACAGCAAAGAAAGTTACCGATATTGCATTCAAAGCATCGAAGAACATTGACTGGGAAGGAATGGCGAAGCTTCTCGTCGCCGATGAAGCTCGAAAGGAGTTTGCCACACTTCGTCGTTCTTTCGACGAGGTTAACACTGCTCTGCAGACCAAGTTCAGCCAGGTTCACGCGACCTCCTTCTTCTAGTAATATTCGCATTTAGATTCATGAAATTTCTAATTCTTTTCCGCTTTTTCATGTTTCTGCTGATTGGATCGTGTTATTTAGTTTTCGATTTTGATTGATACTCTTAGTCGTTTGACTAAGTCGGGTTTTTTAATTCTCAAATTTCGTAAATTTATATTTGTTTTGGTATATTAAGCAGCTTTTTTTGGTCCCTTAATTACTGGCGATGTGTCGCTTCGTTTTATCCATTTATGGATCTATCTCTGTATAACATAGAAGGATTAATAATCCATTTCTATGAATTTTCTGCTCCTAGGATTCTTTTTGGTTGATTTATTCATTTTCACATGTTGCAGGAGCCCGAACCCATTGACTGGGAATACTACAGAAAGGGAATTGGCTCTCGTGTGGTGGACATGTACAAGGAGGCTTATGATAGTATGTTTTCAGGCTCTTTCCCTTTGTGATTAGACTATTTGGCTCGTTCTTAGTGGCACTAAATTATTGACATGCAGATTTATGTATTCATTTTTTGTCTTGCCCGTTCTATTTTCTGTGGACTCATTTTCACATAATTTTGGTGCGAGTGTGTGTATACATACATACATACATACATACATATGTATATATATATATATTGCATACCTCAGTTTGTCTTCTCAAAGGACATTGTTGTTTGTTATTTTCTAATTTAAGGATGTAAGAGAGCTCTTCTTAGGAGTATCCCAAAGAAGACCCTATTTCTTTTTAAGCTGAAATATTTATGCAGTATCAATTTTTGTTGATTCCAACTACTGCACAGTGTGGCTCATTTTGTGCTGCTACCGAGTGGTGTAAGCTATTTCTGTTATTAAAGCTGCATGGCCATTGCTTTAACTATTTTTTAACTATAGTTTATTCGTGACTATAGGATGTGAACTGTGATTCTTTTCTTTCTCTGTTGATGGACTCTATTCAGTTTTTTTGAACTCTTCATATTGGCTGGCTATACAGAAGTTTCACATTTTGATATGAATATGCCTATCGTATCCTACTTCTTTCTGTTAGGCATGTATGATTTTTTTCTTTTTCAATGGTAATTGTCTGTATGGCATGTGGTAGCATTCTAATCCTTGGTAAACTTGGGGCCTCATACGGTAATCTCAAAATTTCCATCATTATGTACGGAACAACCTTTCCATAATTGATTGGTTTATTTATGCTGCAATTTGTTCTCTAATGCACGGTAAAAGCACATCTATGATCATTGATCATTGACTAATGAGGACAGAACATATCGACTCTATAAACTTTTATTATGCAATACAGTGCTGTCTTGTCTTTGAATCTGCACTTACAAAATCACCTGTTTATTGTTACGTATCATTTTTTAGTGGTTTATGTTATGTGTGACTGTGTCTTTGCAGGCATAGAGATCCCCAAATACGTGGACAATGTAACTCCTCAATATAAGCCTAAATTTGATGCACTAGTGAGAACTTCGGCCAAATCCTTGATTCTTTTCTTGGTTTATAACACTGTCAATTCCCAAAATATCCGCCCCCAAAAAAAAAAAGCAAAAATTCCTGTCTGATTATAATATCTAAGGTTTATGTATGTATTTTCTTTCTACAGGTAGTGGAACTTAAAGAAGCAGAGGAGAAATCCCTAAAGGAGTCTGAGCGTTTGGAAAAGGAAATTGCTGAAGTACAAGAGTTGAAGGTAATAGAAATAACAGGGTAGCTTTGATCAGTTTCTTACAGTTTAAGATCTCTCACGTTCTAATCCATTATTACAGAAGAAGATCACTACCATGACAGCCGAAGAGTACTTTGAGAAGCATCCTGAGCTGAAAAAGAAGTTCGATGATGAGATCAGGAATGACTTCTGGGGCTATTGATGAAGTGAATTGAGATCATAGCAGAATTTCAGGGGTGTTGTCAGATGCATCGTTTTAAGCAAAATTGCTGCTTGATTATTTTTGTTTTCCCAATAAAATGTGTACTATTTTTGCATGGCAAAACCTTTGACCCGATTTAGCACGATCATATTGCAGATCTGAATAACCACTGCACCGTGCCATTGCTGATTACAGATTTACGGTGCCAGATAGGGAATATTGGATTTTTGGTTGTTCCCGTTTCTATGCATTAAAACGTAACATGAATGCGAGCAATGTATGATTCTGATGACAGCAACAAATCATATCAAAGATTGAAGAGGGTTTATCACATGTCAAAATCTGTACATTGATCAAGAAATTAGCTACACTGTTCCCGTCAAAATCAAATTGTTAAGTGGTCACAATTTATGCTAACTGAAAGTATAAAATGTATTCAAGAGAAGCTCGAAAATTTCCTCTGGCATCCAAATCCCGGGAGCCGTATGACAGAAAATTTACTTGTGAGATGGCTGGTCACCTGCCAGTTCATCATTTTTATTCATGGCCTTCTTTGCGAGCTCATAACCTGCAAAGTTCATAGCACCAAGAGGAGCAATCCAAAAGAACCTGGGCACTGCTCCTTTGAATAAGCCAATGGGTCCCTCACGGCGGAGTATAGAGATGGCTACTATGGTCATTGACACAGAACGACCCTGTGCAGTCATCATTCTGGTTTTCATAACATCGAAGGGCGTGGTGACAACAGCAGCCAAGCCACCAGATAAGGCCCCAACAGCAATTGTTTCCCAGGGCTCCAGTTCCCGCCCCAGTACTTGCTGGACAACCTTAGATCAAAATAACAAAGTCAGTGAATACTAACGGTCTTCAAGAATATTTGATTAAAGCAATATACCTTTTTAGATTCACCATAAAGCGCCATGCCAGCAACATAAAATGGAACCTCGCGACAAAGGGTGGCCCCAGTACCACGAAAGAAACCCTTAAGGCCATCCTGCTGCCAAGTCCCAACTATAGCCTCCCCCACATTGTCGAAAAGACCAGCCTGCAGCCGTTGCTTTAACACTTCGCAGGGGATCCGCACTGCTGTTCCCAAAAATGTGCTGCAGAATGACGATAAAGATTGTACCTACATAACATCACAATGTGTAGATAATCCATAAAATGGCGTTCACCAGAACAGCAAATATGAGGACATTTACCTGGATATCGGGTACCGTTGGAGCAACCTTTATCAACACTAGTTTACTTGCTTCAAATATTCCTGTTCGCAAGCCATGGCTGCATTATCAAAAGCTAGTATGAGCTTAAAGGAAGATAACAATATCCTTGTGAGACGAAAACAAACTATAACCTTGAAAACTGTCCAAGAATTGCAGGAATTGAGCCCCTGTATAAACTCCGTGCTCCAATTTGTGGAAGATTGGAAATGATTTCAGGGAAGGACATGCTTGATGCTTGCACTCGAGTCTAACAGACCAAAACAAGATTAATCATGAGCCTTCCAAAAACTATACGAGGAATACAAGTTAAAAAAACCTACCTTGATTGTATCAACTGGATGCAATAATGCACAAGATAAAGCGCAAGAAAGGCCACCTGCCAATGCAGATCTTAAAACACTACCAGCAGGAATTTCAACAGGTGGTGGAACGGCAACTACAGTTGCAGCTTCAAACCAAATACTCCTGAATTTATGAACATAACAAAAATAGTTATTTAAGAGAGGATGATTGTCTAGTAATGAGGGATGAGGGAAGGGTAACAAAATGCAACAATACTGTGTTATCCCTTGTCATGTTGCATAATTTCATTTTGATGAACTACTGCATAATTATAGAGATCAGTCAGAATGAAAATCATTGATGAATTAACACAAAGCTTCAATAGATTGGTAAGACCAACTGTTCGACAAGAGTGAGGCCAATGCAGAATTGAATACTTCTTTTTTGGTAAAGGTACTTCATGGTTGAGTAGCTACTGAGTAGAATACCGCCAGAAACCTTATTAGCATAGTATTTAGATAGACCAAATATTTGGTTTAACCAAAACAAAAAGGTTGCTTAATATCCCCAAGCCAGAGCACATATTTGGAAAAGTATTAGCACTAAGACTTGGACCATAGACATGTCAACTGTTTTTCCCTAGGAAAGTAATCATCCATCAAAAGGCACCAAAGAAGCACAATCATTATCTCCAGATAATATACATCTCAACATTGAGACACTAAACTATCCCCTTCCCACCATCCAAAAAAAATCGCTGTACTCTGAATCAGTTCATATCAAGAAAGAAAAACGCAGTTCAAATTATCAAATTTGTCTTACCTAGGATCTTCTTGAAGACGATGAGAGGGAAGTAGAAGCATAAAATTGCGAAAATGACCATAAGATATAGATCCTTCTTTGTCGGCATTCAGAAACCGCATCATGGCAACTGCATTGTCTTCATTTGCAGGGAGTCCTGCATTCTTCAGAGATTCCAATATTTGACTTTTCTTCAGCGTCCCAGACTTGCTGATGCACAGTGAAGTGTATGCGCGAAGAATGGTTGGCTCCTTCTGCTCCATTAAAGACTGAAACTGTCTCCAACCAAAGGACTTTGAAAATAAGTGACTTCTAGTACGGCGCATAAATTCATGAGCATATTTCCGTGGCAATTTTCTCCTTCTCATTGCAATTTCAAGATCTTCCATAGTTACTTGCCCGTCACCATCTCTATCAAGCTCCTGGAAAAACCTCCTCCCTATAAGAAAATGAGAGTGAAGTACAAATTTGTCTCACCGATGATAGCACAAACAAAAGATGTTATTAACGTGGAAACAAAAAGGAATTTCTCGTTAATTACAGTCAACTAAGATGTCAGAAACAGATGAACCAAATGGTATTTAACTACTAGTAATACATGTACACACTACACACCTAATATCAGTAGCTAAGATATAAAGAATGGTCAAATCAAGTCAGTTATGTGGGGAAGGCAACCCATAGATATGACTCCAATCAGTGAGGTGAAGTAGACATTCCATTAAAGAATCAAAAATTTGTTATAAGCGTCATTGACCAAAGTGGAAAACAACTTTAAAATTTGCAATTCTCTCAATGTATGTGTCCTTTTGTTCCTATGATCTATAGATAATACACCATTCACACTTGCCCACACACATACGTATTATACACACACACACACGTATTGAGATATACGTTCATTTGTGTAGTGTAAATCCTTAAGAATTAAATCTACACCAAAACCATCTAGATTCTAGATTGCACTTTATCAATAACACAAGTAGCAAAGAAGACATTATTTGGGTTTTAAACAAGCTATATTCTAGTTCTTCCATCCTATTTGAGATAGCGTACCTTCAGTCTCTGTGTATCTAAAGAAATCTTGTACAGAGAATAGCTTTTTCTTGTCAGGATGGTCTTTAGATGTTCGCCCCTGCTGCTTTAGAAGCTCAGTCAATTCTGTCAATGAAACAGTGGAAAGTGTGGACTTTAAACGCTCCACATTTGATAGAGGAATGCTGAAAATGCCAATGACAAACTTATGTGGACCACTTCCTCCATTTTCTTCCCTGGTTTCAGTAGTGCCACCGTCTACCTTATCATTATCTGAAGCACTCGCTCCAACTACCTTATCATCATCTGAAGCACTTGCTCCATCTGAACTTATGGGGACACCGCCTAACTTTGCAAATCTTAAATTTCCCAAAAACCCATTTACATCTACTCTGTGCTCCTCCATAATACTTGTGAAAGCTTTCAAATGGTTAAAAGATAAAGGCAGCGGTGACAGAGAAGTATCCTCACAATCATGATCGTCTTCTTGTACTCCCTGATCAAGATTCTGAATAGTCTGAGTTAATTGATCAAATAGAAAACCTACTAAGCACTCGAGTGAAACAAGCTTCCCTTCCTTCTGTGTTACACCCTTTTCCGGAAATGTTCTAACAAACTGACCTTTAGAATCAATTCGCTTCAATTCACATAAAACATTGGGCTTCATGCACGAACACAATTCGTCTTCATCGCCCGCTTTCTGAAACCGCTTTTTGCCAGACTTGAAGAAGGGAATTGGCAAAGCCTGAAGAAAACCATGAACTACCAAAGACCAAGTTACAGCAAATGGCAAGCAATTCGCGCAAGACCCATCTTCCTTAGCCACGCCCTTCTCTTTTAACCCTTTACACACTATCTCACCTCTATTCTCATTTCCTGAATTTTGTGAAAACATGCTCAACAAAGCCTTCAAAGGAACCTTTATTGATAACCCTTTCTTCCTCTCATCACCAACGACAGACTGACAATTTTTCTTCTTCGTACCACAGATCTGAAATTTACCATTTTTATCACCTGCACCCACTTGCGCAATCAGCTGAGCGTCAGTCCCATTATTCTTAGGGCCTATCCAGCAATGCTCAAGATCTTTCGCAGCTTTCCGAATGCCCATTTCCAGTGGTGAAAGCGCTTCTTTAACCACTTGAATTGAATTCAAGAAAGATTCAATTGGGTCATTAGGGGACACCATCACTGATCACCCTTGAAAGCCAAACAGTTCTATGCAATCTTTTACCACTGTAATAGCAAAAGAACTTGAAAGATGGTAAATTTAAATCAACGGACACACGGTAAAACAACTACAGCAGATTGTTATCAAGAACAAGACGGTGTGATCCAATGAAAATGAAATACACCAAAAACTCAAAGGGACCTAGTCGTATGAGCTGGAAATCAATGGAAACTGCACGTTCGACAGGTTCAACATCACCTCCATTGATATTGAGAAAAGCTTCAGAAATGGTAGCTGATTGTGTTACAGTGAACAAGGAAGATGAAGAGAGAGACTATAGCAAATTCAAAAGAAGAATTCAGGTAATATTCAAAAGCGATAAGGAATGTATTGGCGGTGCTTTGGACAAAGTTTATGTCTTGAGGAGACCGATATGGGTGGCAGAGGAAGAAGAAAAGAATACGTGAAAGAAGTAGAGAAAAGAGAGAGGCGTATCGTCTTTTACACAAAAATTGGATGAAATTTTTTAAAAAAATATTAATAATTCATGAACAAAATTAAAATTAATAAAAATTGTTTTATTGTTTTCTGGATAATAATGCAATGCTGAATGAATATTAGCTGACCTAAGGCCATCTGGTGTAGTTTGGCTTTGGGGTCGCTGCCCTTCTTGTGATTATCGATGCATTTAATTTAATCAAATTTGAGAAAATTATTTTTGGGAAATTATACTGAAAATAGTAACACACTGAAATGATAAATAAATAAATAAATAAATAAAATTTTAGGTAGACTTACTAAAATATATACAACGTTTATTTTTATTTAATTTAAGTATAATAGTTCTATACTTAAAAAGAAGTAATCCATATTCATAAAATAATCATGTAATATTAAAAATATTTTTATTATCAGTTTAGGACATGACTGTCCTACAAATGTTAGATAGAAATCCTAAAGCTTATCTAAATTCTAAACTGATATATAAACATATTATTACAAAACACTTCTCAATTTTATTTTATTTTTAAAAAATAGGTTATGTTACTGACTAAAGAAAAAGAAAAAGTACCTTAAAAATTAAACCTTATTTCTTTATTTTTCAAAAAATCTTATATTAATTTAATCATACATAATTAGGTGTAATCTAACATGTCATGGTTAATTTCTCATGAGAATGTGTAAAGAATATAATTTCTTATGGAAAAATATACTATAAAAAACACAAAAAAGAAAAGGTTTCTATTTCGAAAGTTGTGTTGAATAGCTTAGAAAAAAACAAAAAAGAATATATAGATCGTCTGGTTGACTTTGAGAGAATCGAAGATATTTGTGCATCGAAGATATTTGTTAATGGAAAAGGGTATCAGTGCACTCTTTGT
This sequence comes from Bauhinia variegata, assembly GCA_022379115.2. Lineage (NCBI taxonomy): Eukaryota > Viridiplantae > Streptophyta > Magnoliopsida > Fabales > Fabaceae > Bauhinia > Bauhinia variegata. Next base: position 20,735,605 of record CM039428.1, read on the forward strand.
TAATTTGGTGGGCCTTAATAACAATTTTTTTTTTAATTTTTAAATTAAATTAAAAATTTAAAATAGAGAATACTTCTTTCTATTACTATTGCTAATAACATTATCAAGTCAAAACCAAAACGCACAGCATTGACTCTTGAATTAGTTTGCTCAAAGATCTTCTTAATCAATGCATTGTAACTGGACCTTTGAACATGTGCAAAGGGTCAATTAGAACAGTAGAAGCGACACTTAGATTTCCATCATATAATTGAAAATGACATATTAAAAAAAATGAAGCTATTATATATGATTTATTGATAAACACTTTGAATAATTATATATATAATTAAACCACATAGTAGCATTCTTTATTATTTATCGCAAACAAACCAAATGCTAAAATATCCTAAATTGAATGAGTTTTCATCCGAACTCTGACCACATGAACAGCACATTGACTAAATTGGGCATCAAAACCAGTCTAATGACATTGAAGTTGACCTGAACAACAAAGAAGAAAAACTATATAAGCATAAGGCACTTCTCTTATTTGGGGTGATTTCCACTGCCTCTGTTATTATGATCTGTTGCCGGAAACAAAGAGCTAGTATAATGTTGAGGACGCCATGATCCACGAGGAAGAAAAACTCGTCGCTAAGCCTAAGACTCATTATTTACCAATTGAATGGAATTCCTATAAAACAAGAGATTCTATGTAACTTTGAGGGCATATACAAAATCAAGACATTTCCGAGGGTTAAAATGCAGATCCACCACCCTTTGTTTTCCCGAGCATAACATCTTTAGCCTCATTGATTTTGGAAGCAAGATAATGACTGCCACCTGCGTCAGGATGGTTTGCGACCATTACCCTTCTATGAGCTTCCTTCACCTTGTCTGCAGGTGTATTTTCCCTATTGCGCCACACAACATTATAGCGTCAAATACTGCCTAATAGAGGCAAAACCTGTCCCTTCAATTGCTAGACGTTAAGACAGCTATGTTCTGAGCACTGACATGGCTATGAACAGTCTACAGTAACAAGTTTATCTTATAATTATTTTGAAATAAATAAACCCGTTGTACCAAGACTTCTTTGATATGATAAAATAATCCACGCTATCAAATTATAAACATACCAATTCTACAAAATATGAAGATTAAGAGTCCCTTCTGTCATTTTATAGATGAAGCACTCATCATGAACATTAACTATTTTTATATATGCATAACACTTTATAAGACAAATATCTTCACCTAGAAAAACATTCTTCTGCATTGGGGAAAGAAAGACAGAGGAGGATGCTTATGCATATAAGGCACACAAGTTAAAATAAACCAGTTTTGACCACAAAACTAAATTCTCTATTTGTACTTTATCATCGAACTCCAAGATCCTGTGATGTCCATGGTCCCATAGTTCACAAAATTCGAATTTGAATTAAAATTATATTCTTCAAACTAGACATGCTGACTTATACAACCATAAGCATCCAGATATAAATGTTACCTGATACCCAATATAAGTGCTGCTTCCCTTCTTGTCATGGTGGGTTGGAAACCACCTTCATAGAACTTACGTATTATGGGTTGTGGAGGTCGTGCCTTGAATGCTTGCCAAGCCTGGATACCATATCTACCAGCTAGAGCTGCAGCGGCTACAGCAAGACCAGCCAAAAATGGTGTAGCCTGATGTATATAGCTATTAGTTACCAGAGAAACACACTACTAAAGACAAGTAAACTGACAATAAATTTGCAATTCTGACTCTTTGTAGTAGTTTTGAGTTTTTCTTCAACTCATTCCAACATGGTTAGGATTTCTATACAATCATAAGACTAGGATTTCTATACAATCAAATGTATCGATTTAGAGCACTCCCCTTTGTTTCTTAGTTCTATATCATGTAGTCTTCTGTAGAAAAGCATACAAGAATAAAGAACTTCCCTTTACTTTGTCATACTTCAAATTTTCCAGTAACAGCTCTGATGTCGCTTAGAACAAGAAATGAAACTAATAAAGGAAAAACTAACACCTTTGTGTGCCTTCTACAAAAAAGGAATAGATAGGACTGTATTTTTTGCCTAGGTAGAATCATATTGCACATTCCACTAATCACATTCAAGAAGACTTCAACCTATCTTAAAAAGGGGAAAAGCAAACTTTTCTAGAGAACATTTCTTGCTGTTTCTTCTAAGTCTAATACAATATACTCCTAGCAGTGACTTCCAAGAAACTTTAGCATGAGGCCTACTTCTGTAAACTGGCAATGAGAAACAAATCACAGAGAAAACAACTGATTGCCAGATTTTGTTAATCTTAGTAATATCCAATCTTCATTCACCCATTATCATCCAACCACAAATACAACATTGCAATTCAACCAACCACAAACCATCCAAACTCAAGCTTTAACACCTAATATATGAATATGAAATTGTTAGGGTTAATATGTATGAAGAACCATTAATTCATGGCATATCTATAGCACAAGACTCACACTATCTTTCGTGTAATTTAAATATCAAATGATGTAACATCATAGTCCCATTATTTTCACCACAGGCAATCAACTGTACCATATAATCAGTATCTTCCTAAATTGGTAAAGCTCAAGACTGAAACTCAAACAAGAGTAAGATTTGCAATCAATCATGACTGAGAACAGAGTATATACTAGATGCCCTGAAAAAGAATGAAACCCAGTGAACCCTAGACACGAAGTTAAATTTGGTATAGAATCAGCCTCACCATATTTATCTATACAATGCTACAAGAACCTCTTAAGATCAAAATTAAAGTTAAACTTGCAAATTGGAGGAAAGTGATAGTTTTCTCACCATTGCTACGAAACTTGGAAAACTGAGGAGAAAATTCGGAGCCTCAGACAGATCCTGGATGCTTATGATTCTGGGTTGCGAAGACACTGACTCACTGAGTCTTGGAGCTCCTCCGATCCAATCAGATCATGACTCGTGTTATTGCTAATGTACCCGCCCACCCGACGCCACTTTTCAATTTTTTTCGAGTTGCCACGCCATGCGTCCCGACCCGGTCAAGTACCATACTACTAGACCAGCAGTACACAGACTAGATCATGCGTAAGTAGAACTGTAGGATAATCGTACAAATAAACTAGAACTTAAAATACGATATTTTTATTTTTAGGTTAAAAATAAAATAAAAGTATTAAATGCAAAAATATGAATATTAATACAAAATATAATAAAATAAACATGATTATAGAGAATTATATTAAGTTGAAGAATTCTAAACAATACAAAATAGATCTTCATGATGCATGATAATTCTGTCATTACATATGGAAAGTGATTTTTTTTGGGTATGACAGTTAGTTTTTTTATCTAGAAGTATGAGGAAACCTCAGCTTTATTATATTTTTGGATTATTTATATTATGTGTATTTGATATTTCAATATATATTTTTTGTGTGTATATATTGGTGTTATATTTTCATGTAGTTAAGAAAAATAAAAATATAAGGTTTCTAGAGCTTTGTTTGAAATTGAGTTTTTAAAAAATTGTGATCCATGAATCCGGATATCATGTTTGGTTAATAGATTTGACAAATTTTGGAATAATCTATTCTCGTATTATATTTGTTTAATTATTATTAAAATAGAAATTGGTCATTTCAAAAATGTTTCATTCCTTAAATTTGAGAAAATCTCTATTATCAAATATTTGGTGATATTAAATCATTCTTATAGTTGGTAATTTAGTCATTTTAAAAGGGTAAGTATTTTTATTATGTTAGATAAACTTTGTTTATTAAAAATTATTTTATTACGAATTCTATTCTTTTTTTTTCTATTTTTATTGTATATCAAAGCATAATAATAGAGTTTTCTATTTAATTTTTCATCTATTTTTAAACGTAACTTTCTATTCTTTTTTTCATTCATCTTTCCATTCCTATATTCAACAATTCCACCAACCAAACGTACTTGAGAACAAGAATTCATTCATCGTGTAAATCACGATGTTATAGAACTGATTATGTGCGTAGAATCAGAGTATTGTACTTATAAATATGTCTGTACTTGAACGTATATAGAAAACAGACTTTATACAAAGATTAAAATTATAGAAAGAACATATTCCCCCACAATATATTACAATCAAAGAAAAAAATAAAAATCACAATTCCGGTCATACAACTATTATCACCCCCGAATCCAATCACAATATATTAACAGTGATTATGCAGACTTGCAGATAACTATGGTTCTTTCTTCTTCCTCAAGGCACCAGAAAAAAGATCATAATGCCGACTATCAAAGCCCACTCCATGGATCTTCTTCATTCATACCACAACAACAATAAGCCTTATCCCAATAAATGAAATTAACTACGTGAATAGCATAATGGGCTCTAATCAGAAACCAACAACAATCTTCTTCATTCATAACTCTGCCAAATTCATAGCACGTCACAATCTCCTTCCATTAGTAACTTTATCTTGACTGAGCTTAGAAACATTCTTAGCAGTAACAGGCCTCCTTGGAGAAGCTGAGAAGGATAGCCGTCTCTTAGCAGAAGAGTCTAAAGCTTTTCCTGGCTTCACATTTTTTACACCTAATGGACTTTGTGTTTTGGATCTCACCATAGTTGCCTTTGTAGGTGCCATGTAACTTGGGATGGCAGGTGAGCTTGCAAGGCTCTCATCATCTCTCATTGATGATGACCCTGCAAGGCTATACCTCCTGCTGTATCGTTCTGATTGAACACTGAACAAGCTCCTGGAGTCATCAGAAGCTAGCGTTGAAGGGGACTGGCGACTTAGTGGCTGGCTTGATTTTTGGCGAGCTGGGGAAGGCTTGTAATCATGGCTGCGATCACGAGCAGCGTACAATTGGGTGATTTCCCCAACAGATAAGGGATAGCTTGCTGCTGCACTCTTTACAGATGACGCATGGTCATTTGGACTCTCCCATGGTCTAGTTGCCATCCATCTTTCTATCCAACTCCAACCCCAATGGGGGTTGCTTGGATCCATAAATGTGGGAGTGACAGATTTTGAAGAGTTCCTCCATGTTTGCTGTCGAAAAAAGAAAGAAAAAAAAAAAAAAAAAAACATTTTGAGTTTGGACACGAAATCAATTATATAGACAGAATTCTTAAACATATTAACATGATTCAAAATTTTAGAATGGGATAGCCTGCTACCTGATGCGAGTATGCATAGGCCAAAGCTCTCTCTCTTCTTATAGCAGCTTCTTGCCTGTTTGCCTGTCTTGCTTCAATTTGCTCCTTTGATTGAAAGGTATCATCCCATTCTTCTCCAACCAGCTGCAAAAGTATTTGGCACTTGAGTTCAGATTACAAATTCAATATTCATCACATATCATTCACACAGAACAAATAAACTATTGAGAACTTACAGAAGCTTGCAACTTCATTGCATGCATTTAACTCTAAAGTATAAAAGGCAGAATACATAGAGTGCTTACAGAGGCTTGCAACTTCTCAAGTTCTTTTTCATGTTTCTGCAGCAATTGAAGCTGGAGAACCTGGTTCTCCTCAGACATTCTGATTCTCCTTTCACGAATCTGGGACTGTAATCGTGCAAGAGTTTGCATGCATTGTAAGGTGGTAGTTGATTGCCGTTTAACAGATTGCCCTTTTATCAACGTTTTCAACCTCACCAATCCTTTCAAGGCACGCAACGCCCTTCTTGCCTGAAAGCCCCAAACAAGAACCATCATAAGAATCACACCAAATGCACATTGTATTAGAAATATATAAACTCAAAGGAAATAGAATATATAGTTCATACCAAATATCCTCGGAATGCTGTCTGAATCTTGATGGCTGCTATTTCTACCTTTGACTTTCCGGGTACAAGAGGTATACCTGTGAGGCGAACAACCTCTGCAGCTGCCTGAGCAGCAGCAACAGCAGCCTTTGCTGCAGCAGCAGTGGCAAGAGCCACAGAATAAGCATGCTTGGTCTGTTCATTACCTGCGTTGGCTAAGTTGATGTGTTCAATTGGTGGAAAAGGGGGAGCCACAGAGACAGGAACTGGTGCTTCTTCTTTTGACAAAACTTGATTGGAATCCTTGTGCTTGCCAAACCATTTTTTCTTCGATTTCTGGTTTTTCTATTTGAAACAAAATAAAAAAGGGGAATTTCTTTTATTAAAATCAGTTTTTGATTCCATAAGCAACAATGTACCACATACGCTCTTCTTTTCAATTCAGGTATATTGTAGCATACAAATATAAGTTTTATAGTTCTGAACCTTGTCTTTCTTGCTTTCTGGACTGAGAACTTTCTTCACTGCGGAAAACCAACCCCCTTTGCTCCCCATTTATCTTGAAATGAAAAGAGAAAAACCAAATTAGATATCAATATCAAGCCAAATAAGATAAGATAAACAAACATTTGGTCAAGCATTGAAACTCAACACAGGTAGAAATCCTATACTTTAAGAGGGACTTCAAATCCTGGAAATAAATCTACGAGTAACATGTTCAATGAGAACTTGAAACAGAAACTGATAAAAGACCACTTCCCACAACAGAAAAATTCAAACAACTTCTACCAATTTATACATGCAATGAACAGATGGCAAAGAACCCAGATAGTAAAATTCAAAAAGCCATCAAACCCAGGTCAAAACTTTCAATCCTGAACGCATTTTGTATGAGAAAACAACCAAAAAAAAAGGACCATAGTGAACAAATGAACAAATAGAATAGAACCCATATAACATATAAGTCACAAAAGCATCAAACCCATGAAAAAAAAAAACTTTCCAATTTTGAACGCCTGGTTTGATGAGAAAACTGCAGAAGAGTCACCAAAATGAATGAATTGATTACAGAGAGGCCCATATGAAGTGGAAAACATCGAATACCTTTGCATGAAAATCTTAGATCTGTGCAAATTTTGGTGCTTTCTCTTCCCAAGTGCGAACAAAAACTATCCGAAGAAGTTAATGAGCACGCATGCCCTGTGAAGAGAAAAATATAGAGGGAGGGACCAGAGACCTTAGTGAAGAAAGCTTCAGAAACGGGGAATGCAAGGAACAATGACAGCAGGGATAGGGGGTTAATAGAACTGGGCCCTACTGCTTCCGCTTCCTATTTTTAACAATAAATAACGGCAACGAGGATCGAAACAAACAGCCCCGTTGTCCTTCTCTAGGTTCGTTTTTTACTTTTTCAAAATGGATTTTAAAGTGCTTCCATGTATTTTTCTTATATTTTTTTATTCTAATAATTTCTAAACAATAACTAGATAATAACCGATTGCTAAATTAAGTGTGATCTACTTTAAATTTGTTCATTTATATGCTTTAAAATGATTTGTGATCACATTAAATGAATTATAAGAAAATAATTTGGAAAAAGAAAGATAAACACCAAATAATTAGTGAAAATTATGGCAAAAATATAATCAATAAAAGTAAATATTTGTTATCAAATTGTACACGCATGGCTAGCTCAACTAAAATAATAATCATTAATTATGTACCTTACATTACATAACCGTCCTAACGTTGATACAACAACTTCTATAAACAAGTCAAAGACTCAAAGTACTGGTTGAAAAATTAAAAATTTTGATTTCTTAAAAGAAAAATATTTATATATACATAATTTTACAATATCTAAAAAAAATAGTATGGGACCAATCAAAAATAAGATGTGATTTTGATTGCGTTTCAATTTAATGGGGATAACTAAAAGTCTTAAACAGTCATAAGAGTTTCTTCCTCAACAAAATCCTTTGACCAAACACAACTAAGATTGCCATGATAACAACTTTCCTTAAAGCCAAACAAACCTTGGTCATTGACAAAACATGATCTACTAAGGAGTGTCAATTTGGGCTCAACCCGTTTAGCCCAATAGATGACAAGCCCACGAAATGATTGATAAAATTACATTTGATACTTTTGCTAAAAATAAAATAATCAAATGAAACTATAACCTTTAAAAAAAATACTAATACTAAGGATGAGTTTAGTGAAAGTGTTAGATGAAAAAAGGATTTTCCAAATGAGTAATGTAAGTAGGCACCCAGATTATCCGCAGTTAACTGTACCGTGTAGTCAATTACGGGCCATCGATCTACCTACTATGGGTAATCTATTTTCTGTAAGTAGTAGACTTTACTTAGCCAAAAAAGAAGTAAAAGTCATCAAAGTGATGAGAGATCATCATTTAATTATTTGGTGACAAACAAAAGTATAAAAATAATCAAAGATGTGACATCTAAATATTTAATTACATCACATTTGGATTACATGAGATTTGGACGTAGTGAACATGATCTATATTATCATTATCACAACAATAACAATCATATAATAGGTCGGCTCTGCATGCTTCCGTTGTAACTTTCCTTCTCTTCTTTATGTGATTTACAAGTTTCTTGTTAGATATCCTACCCTATCTTATAAAAATTATTTGATATTAAACATTTAACTTTAATTAATTAAGATAAAAAAAAAGGCAAAAAAATACAGTTGCATTTTCAAACAAAATTTTATTATAAAAAGGAAAAAATAGTTAATAATGATAAGCCAATAGATGTATACCAATTATTATTATTATTTTTTTAAAAAAAAGTGAATTGATGGGATCTAAATAATTCATACTGGATCATGGCTATTATATAACAAAAAAAAAAAAAAGCTACATATCAGAAATGTTATTATATCACTTACGAAATCTGAGAATCCATTATTTATTATTTAACTAAATCAAGTTTCATTCATAAACAATAATTTATGTTAATCAAGTCTACTACATTACAAATCTTATATATTATTAAACATTAACCTAAGAGATGTCACGTTTCTAGGACGTTAAAGCCTCTATTCCATGTAAAATATTTGAGCAAAACATGTTTATCTATTTATTTATTTTTGGGTACTGAATTGCTCGTTATAATGACTTGCAACGCTCTCTCCCTCTGAAGATTCAAGGGCATAGAAAATGCTATGGAAAAAATAAAGATAATTACCATAGAGCAAATATTAGTAGTGAGAGCAGTATTTTCTTAATTTTGGGAAAAATCAATTAGAGGTGAGAAATTATGAAAATAAATCATTTTATTTATTTATCATATAACTAATACATCTATATATAATATGTCACCCATGGTAGTATATCTATATACAATTAATACTCAGATATTCTTCTGATAAAAAAATGCACAGATATGCTTCTTCTTTTTTAAATCAAAAAAATGATAGTAATTACCAAATATCAGTTGTAATCAAAAAGATTTATATTACAAAAGGGGAGAAAACTAACCTAAATTGTAGTCAAAAAGATTTATAATCAAAAAACTAACTTTATACTCAAATATAAGCACATCCTTTAAATATGGAACTGATCTGATAAATCCATCGGAGCTTCATAAGGTCTAGAATCCAATTAAAGACCTTCAACCTGAACACTTTCGTTAGGTTAAAAAAAATAATTGAAAATACCCTTTATTTTCTTTTATATGAAAAAAAAAAAACCTTTACAAAGTCAGCCATTTTCACAAGCTGTATTTTATCCGTTACCGTATCTATTATTTAGAATTAGTATTAATTAATTTTTAATGATAATTTAATTTGTTCTCGGGTCTCCTTCCCTTCACTTTATTCCCGATACAGACAATCCCATCACAATATCCACATCGGGGATTCATCCCTTCCCCTTCACGCCAGCGATCCCATCCGTCTTCATACCCATTTCTCTGTGAAAGCGCTCCACTCTTCACTCTACAGTATCCAAACTTGTTCATATACGCTTCTCTCTCTCTCTCTCTCTCTCATTACGGCGTTGTTTTCTGTTAATTTACGCTTTTATCTGAATCTCTCTCTGTAAATACCCAGTAATAGGTATCTAAGCTCTCTACTCAACACATACCTTTCTTTGTTCCGTCCAACTAACTCTTCCTCATTTCCTTCCTGTTTGGTATGAAATAGCTTCCAACTTCAAACCCACTGAGCATCTAATCCATTTTTCTTTTTCCCTTTGTTTCCAGGGTTTCCGTAATTGCAGTTTTATTGTTAATCCTTGCTGGATTAGCTGGAATTTCTAAGATATTTTAATGGGGAATTGTTTGGCGAAGTCGGAGAAATTGACGGCCGAGATTGTACCCCACGACGGAGCTCACGTTTACCCCGCCGTTCGACTATATGGTTCTCCCAAGAGCATTATCGCTGCCTACATCCGTTTTGCCCTTCTCCACAAGTCTGTTCCACTCGACTTCGTTCCCACTTCCGAGCCGGAAACGGCAACGCGTGTCAACGGTGGCGGCGAGTCTGAGCTGGAGGCTCCGGTTATGCTCCAAGTCGGATCTGAAACTGTTTCGGGTTCCCGAGAAGCGCTGCTCCGGTTTATAGATTCTCGGTTCCCTAACCCGCCACTGACGGCAGCGGCGCCGCCGAAGGCGAAGGCCACGGCGACGGCGTCTAGCCGTGAAATAGAGGATGTAAAGGAAACGACGCCGTTGATGGTGAGTGTGACGCAGTTGCATCATAAGAGCATGCTATGGCACGTGGAGAGGTTGTTGAGGTGGGCGGAGGATATGGCGGCACGTGGAGGGAAGAAGGCGGTTGCACCTTCTGTTGGTACACCAAGGATGGAAATTAGGAAATTTGCCAGGAGCTATTCTCAGCTGCTGGAGGTGATGCTGGAGCACGCTCAGATGGAGGAAAGGGTCCTCTTCCCCATATTTGATATGGCCGATCGAGGTAAGGACCACTATCTTTTATGTGCCTCGTTGCACTGGATCAAAACTTCAATCACAGGACACAAAGCAGCGTACATATTGTTTTATATTTTCTATGCTGTCTATTAAATAAAGTAGCCTACGAGCAGCAAAATCAGAGTTGAAATTTCATTGTTTTATAATTTACATGATGTCTGTTAAATAAAATAGATTTTCACAGCTAATCTTGGATAGATATTCGTTTTTTACTTTCTTTCTGACATGATAGCAGAACGAGGATATAATATAAATTTTAGTTGTTTTATTTTTCTTTAGTGTTAGTAGATCTAGGATATAAATTCATTGTTTTATATATATATATATATATTTTGTGGTGTTTATTATTGAACGAAAAAAAGTATTTATAAATAAATTGTACTAATTACAATGGCATTCTACTAAGCCAGAAAATTGTGTTTACTTTCTTAGTATTCTAACTGTTTGAACTTTGAACATTGTATTTATCAAGTTTCAAACAAAGTATGCAGTAGTATTGACTTTCTAAATATCAGAGTAGGACCAAAAGAACAAAATGGCCCATAGCCCAAAAGTACCAAAAGAATTGGACTAAAAGATTGTTTAAAAGATAGAATGCTAGCACTGTTTTATTTTTTATTTTTTTCTCCTTCTTGTGTGTTGAACTGTCTATAAGGAGAATTTGAGATTGTTTGTTGATCCTCGATTGATAAGGAGAAAAAACAAAGGAAAAAGAAAAAGAAAATATATGCTCTTGAATCTTCTACTTCTTTAGAGAGTTTACTTGTTTTTGAAGTAATGCTGAGACTAAAAGTGAGTTCTTTTGTCTTTGATGAATTCAGGGCTATCTAAAGCTGCAAAGGAGGAACATGCAAGGGACTTGCCCATGATGAATGGCATCAAAGAAGACATCAAATGCATTGGGGTTTTAGACTCAGGAAACCCTGGTTACAGAGATGCTTTGTGCAACCTCTCTACTCGGCTCAAATCATTTCAGGTTAGTCCAGCTCCTATAAGTTTCCTATAATGGCCTCTTGATTATTGCCATTTGCATTGATTGGTAATTTGTTAACAGGGGCACTGCAAACAACACTTCAAGGAAGAGGAAGAGGAGCTACTTCCATTAATGGAGGCAGTGGAGTTGACCAAAGAGGAAGAAGAAAGTGCACTAGAGCATTGTTTGGATGTGATGCAAGGAACACACAGTCGCTTGTTGAAGTTTCTCCTGGAAGGGCTCCCACCACATGATGCTATGAAGTATTTGGACCTGATCGGCAAATGTAGGAACAAAGAAAGAATGGAATCAATGCTTGGAACGATTATTGAGTGAGATCTTATTCATTCATGGCTGTAATGATTAGGCACGCATTGTTGATAGAAAAAGTGAAGATGGTGATTCTCTTTTTTCAAGTCATTGCTTCAAGCTGAAACACCCAGCACATGTATAGTCTCCTACTTTTGTTGTTGCTCGGTGGCTTCGTGTTGACCCTTCCAGCCTGGGAACAGAAAAGTAGAGTTCTTTGTCTTTCTTTTTGGCCTTTCGGTTTAGATGAGGTTGCCATGCCATTAATATGGTCTCCAAGAATATATTCACTGCTATGTATGTGTATGTGTGTTGATAGTTGAAAAACCATGTTGAAAGTTAGTATTACATCATGAAGGATTTGTATTTACTATATAAGTTTTATTGTGAGAAAAATAACAAGATAAATGAAATATTTTTATCAATTAAGATGTCGACTTCTGTGGTATTGGCTCTATTAATTACAAGAATTTCCAAATACCTTATTCAATTGGCCACCCAATTCATCATCATCACTGACAATTTTAATAGAAAAAAATAACTGTGATTGATATAAAGAAGTAATTATTATCATGCACTAAAAGAAGTAGCTTGTCAAAATCCCAAGTAATGGACTGTCAACGTTGACGCCACCTACTCACAACTACTATCATCCTTCTCACCTGATTGCCATTATTGGCTTTAAACATTGCAAGACTTGCACCATCGCGTCATTCATTATTCTCACCTTCTATTCACACCTACAGTTATTGCAACCTCACTTCATTATCACTTAGCACCACCCTTCTATTCTAACCATCAACCAAACCAATGCTTCAACTTTCGTTAATACCAAACATCTCATCCAATACCATTATTAAACTTGATTGCAAATAATATAACCTCTATTCTAGCTCCAACCTAATCTTTTTTATTTATTTTTTTATCTTGGTCTTTTTGAGTTGGCCACCTAATTCATTTCAATCTCTTCTTTATCATCAGTTAATTTATAATTTATCACTATGATTCTTGTGGGGTTGTAAAAGTTACTTCATATCTTATTTTTGCCAATGGATTTCAATTTTTAGAATATAAGACATTTGTAAGAATTTATAAAGCATTAATCTCAATTTATAATAAGAATTTCTATGCTTAACTAATATTAAAAAGTTTAAATATTCATTTTATTTATGACAAATTTTTTTTATATATAACAGACAATATATATCTAGCATATGGTTAAAAGACTTGTTTCAAAGGTTTGGCTTGATAGTAGGGATGCGGTAAATTCATTCAAGTAAGTTATGGTTTGAATCATAGAGTCAACATTCATTTGGATTGCAAACATTGATCCGGGGCTGGAGGAATTTATTTCTTTTTGGACCCAAACTAACTTGGGTCGGGTAATCTGATCCTTGGGTAGCACTATAGTGGTTGGCTACTCTTTTCACGGGAAATTGAAGCTGAAGCAGGTAATCTGCGCGGGAAATTGAAGACTCTCTTCACGAAAGCGTGCTTCCCCTGAGTGATCCAAACAGTAACTCGAAATCTGGAAGTAAGTACTATTATTATGGGTTCAGAACCTCTTCTTCCAAAATGGGCATCGAAACCTTGCATCATGGGAATTGATGAAGCTGGACGAGGTCCCGTTTTAGGTACCCTCTATACTTTCACCAAGTTAAATTTTTTGAATGTGGATTCATCTGTTTTTCTACCTTTGGTTATATTCGGATTCTAAAACTCTGAACCCATTTCTCATTCTATCTTTACTTGAAAAAATTTCAGGGCCAATGGTGTACGGATGCTTATACTGTGCTAGCTCTTATCAGAAAACCCTTGCAAGTTTGAGTTTTGCAGGTTAAGCTTTTCGCACATTTCCTATCTTCATGTTTCAAAAATTACTATTTTCATACTAGTCAGTGATGATTAGTGCTAGTATTAATTGAATGGTGAAATAATCATAAAAATGAATGAATTTGGATTTAATAGACTAATGCTAGGGCTTTCTGGTGGGGATAAATGGCAGAAACTGAAGGATTGGATTTTTTTTTTTTTTAATTATTATTATTATTATGTTTTTTTAAATAAAGGAGTGGGCGGGCCATTATCAATAGCATAAAGTGAAGGATTTAATAATCATTTGCATCTTTGTTGGTCCAGATTCTAAGACACTAAAAGAAGAAAAGAGGGAAGAACTATTTCAAAGTTTGAAGGCCAATGAATCAATTGGATGGGCTGTTGACATCTTGGACCCAAGGGAAATCTCGGCTAAAATGCTGAAGAAGTAAGTGAGAAAAACTCAGCACTTTGATTAAGGGTCGCCATTTTTCTGTTTCTAAAGCGCTTTCCTTCTTTTATCTGTATCAGGGAGAAGATAAACCTGAATGAGATATCACATGACTCTGCCATGGGCCTGATTGATAGGGTTTTGAAAATGGGAGTTCTTCTAACTGAGGTAAAACTTTTTCCAGCCTATGTAAAACAATCAACTGCTGCTGAAATGGCTTGAGGCTGCTTCCTCTTGCACCTTCATTGGCAACTTTCAGAAGGAACTGAGTGCTTAATTTCTTCCTTTTTGGTATTGAAGTATTAATCAATAAAAGGAAATCAAGATCTCTGGCTTTTAATCCTTCTATTTTGGGATCCTTTCTTTTCCATTTTTTATTGAAATTCACCTCAATTTAAGGAAAGCCCCTAAGGAAAAGTCCAGTCAGGTCTCCTTAGAAGAAAATTTAGCAAGTTTGGTTTCTTTTAAATTTTAATGGAAAGGCTAGAGTAGAGTTTTAGGGGTGTTTCTTGGAAACCTGATTAACACTGAGGATTTTTTGTGCTTCCTTTTTTTTTTTTTTCTCTCTATTTTCTTTATCTTCTCATATTTTTCTTCATTTAGCTGAAAATCTTTTCCATCTTTAACATCATTCTTTTTTCTCCCTTTTTGTTCTGAAGCATAGGTTAACCTTCTCATTTGAGAGCTTTTTAGTTTGATGGTCTTTTGGGGACTGAGTTGAAGTGAAAGGATTTGTTTTTTGTAACCAAATGAAATCATATCTCCACCTAGAAATTGGTATGATGTAACTTTAACTTTGTTATACATGGTGTGTATATGTGCATGTATTATATGAGTAGTGATTGGCATTACTAGGAGATATACTGATATATAGGGAGAAAATTGCCTTAGTTGACAAATTGTCAGAGTTGTCGTTGTTCTGTTTCATTATTTATCATTTGAATATTGAACTATATGAGAAACTATTTCCCAAGGGCATAGTATCATGACTATTCCTATCGATAATATGTAAGCTATGACTTAAATGGGTAACATATGTCATTGGTTCCTCGTCTGATGAAAACCCTTCACATATTTAAAGCCCCACATTACTTACATATCCCAATCATAAAAAATAGCAAGGTGAAAGTTATGTTTGTAAGAACATCTTCCTGTGGTTCCTGAAGAAAACTTTCAAGCTAGTGCAAACACTTATTTTTTAATAACTTGATGTCATATTGAATTACTCATGCTGATAATACCACAATTGCGGAAGTTACAAAAATATAATTCTTTAACATTTCAGGTTTTTTTGGATACAGTTGGTGATGCAGAGAAATACGAAACAAAACTTTCTAAACATTTTCCTTCTATCAAATTTGTGGTTGCAAAGAAGGCTGATAGTCTTTATCCTGTTGTGAGTGGTGCAAGCATAGTTGCAAAGGTACTCGTTGCAAACTATTATAAAATTACCTGCTTTATAAAATTTTGTAGCCTGCTTGCAATGTTTCCTTCAACTCAATCATTCAGGTCACAAGAGACCGGGCATTGCAGAACTGGGTGCTTGATGAGACCGCTGAAAACATGCATACAAACTATGGCTCTGGATATCCTGGAGGTGAGAAGGCCACAAATGATGAGTCCATCTCATCTCATGTCTTATCTTTGGCATACTGAGTTTTTTTTTTTTTGGTCCTCTCCTATGAAAATTCCGATGATTATGAATTTATGATTTAATTTCCTTAGATCCCCAAACGAAGTCCTGGCTGGAGCATCACAAACATAATGTATTTGGATTCCCAACATTGGTCCGATTCAGTTGGGGAACCTGCAATGCATACTCTAAAGATATTGAGGAAGTCATATGGTCAGTCTGAATCTTAATGTTCTCAGGAATCTATAGCATATATTTAATGAGTTTTTTCTATATGTTAATGTAATGATCATGTTTATGGACGCATATCACAGAAATAATAATGTGGATATCTTAATTTAAGGCTTGAAAGTAGAGCTCCAGAAGTTAAAGACAATGTAGCACTTATGATATAACCACATACGTATGCATGAATTTTTCTGTTTTTCTATCTGATTCTGATGTCCATCCTGGAATAGTGGAATTTTAACATTTTCTCTGGCTTGCCAATGTGAGACAGCTGGTTTTATTTTTATGCTAATGTTGTTCTTGAGCAAAGAACACAGGATTCTTTTAAACATACATTCATGTTTGTGTGACAGAGGTTTCCTTTTTGCATACATTATTCGAACTTAGTGTGAGTTGTTTATGTTAGTCTGTGTGATAAAACAGGGAATCTGATAAAACAGATGAAGAGGGTGGAAGCAATAGTAGGGGTGTGAAGAGGCAATTAAAATTAAGCAGTGTAGGTTTCACTACATCCAAGAGGAGAAGTGAAGAAATAGAATCAAGTGGTAAAGGACGCTGCAAATTTTTCCAGGCTCGGAAACTTGAGCACGTGACTTCTTTCTGATGATGATGTTTATTTACTGTTTCTGTAACAGTCGAGTAATTTCTTAGCTATGTTAAATTGAGCTGTGAGCACGTAATGCGTTTGAAAAACATGATATTCAGTCTAAGCAGATGTAAACCACATTCCTTATAAATCATGATTCGATTTCGTCTCTTTATCCGGGCAGTGAAAAACTCATTAGTTCTATTCTTTTGTTTCTTCTTTACCTCTTTCGAGTCGTTTTGTTATCTATAAATACCAAACCGCGCAACATACAACAATGCAAGAGGAAAACGTTCTTATTGGAAAAGGGTCCACGGAAAGAAAACGCCACAGCTATTACATATAATAAGAACCGCTAAATTTCTCACTTTCTGTATTATTAGATAATAAATAAAAAAAGGTAGGGGATTGGAGCATAAAAGAAGTTAGAGCTTGTCAGACAACCGGATGACCACCTCAGCCAGCCATGGCCGTCTGAGAACGATCCTCTACGATTCCGACGGCTTAACCGGCCACCAAATCAACAATCACGCTCCGGTCAACCGGTCACACCTCATCCACCAAGCTTTGGTTCCTGTCTCCTTAAAACTCAAGGACACAGAGGTACGAGCCTATAGAACAGATCCTGTTCAAGTAAGGTCGTGTTCTCTCTTCTTTTCTGTTCTATTATATGCAGCAATTTTATACTTGTTACATTCCATGTGGGACTTATTCAATTAGTCTTTAACTTTAATGACAAAAATACCCATGGGAAGATCTAATTTGTCTTAACAAATTGAGGGCAACATAGGTTTTGCGCCACTTCAAATCTTTTTGGACAGATTATGTTTTTCTATATATGAAATTGATGAAGACAGGTAAACTTGTAAGTTGATTTTTGTGTTTACCACCAAAACGCTGTTGTAAGTTGGATTACATTAGGTGGGAGGAGCAATAAAATATTTAGAAGCTTGTCAGACACTGCAACCTTGTAGAATTTATGAATAAGGAAAATTAATGTGTATGAAGCTTGTCAGATCAATCTGTTAAATCATGAATATTTTAAAGATGCAGATGCAAGTTTGCTCGAAAAATAATGACATAACTGATGCCTGAAATAGAAAAAGAATCCGTGTACCAAATACACTCTGTACTACGTAGAACTTCAGTTAGACAGGAAAAGATCACATATATGATACAGTTTGTACAATGTTACGTCAAAAAGTTAGCACATACATCATTAATTTAACAAAATCAACTGTATGAGAAGAGACACCAAGGTTATCATAAGCAAAGTCAGAACGCTGATTCTGTTAAGGTTGCAATTGGCTGCGCCGTGGTGGTTCTGATGATGTAGATTATTTGCAGCAGCACCACCTACAACTACTGGGATAACAGCTGAACCTCCTTGCGTATTTGGTGATCTTGAGCCGCCATTTTCACCATTGCTTTGTCCTCTGGCACCACTAGGGTGATGAGAGCCTCCTTCTATCTTACTTCCATCTATAACTTCATCTTCTAACTTGATTTTCTGCATAAATTCTGCAGAGAAAAAGTTAAAAGTTGGTTTAACAAAATGTTTGATGTAGGCTCTGCTACTTTATTCAGATGATTACGAAAGACCCCTAAAAGGGTTGATTCACAAACTATTATGATGACAAAGACTAAAGTAATCATCTGGGTTTTTCTGTACTAAACGTTAGACAATACTGAAAGTGGGTATGCCTACACTATATGTCAATTGCAAAAGAATATTTTACTGTCAAGTGGTTGGAATATAAAACCTTTAGCAATGGGAGACAAAAGGTTGATTATTTATTGCAAAAATTCCAAGTTTTTCCTGTCCTTGCATTTTAAAGGAGGTTCCCCAATGATATACCTTAATGATATTTATATCACTGATCAAGACTAAAGGATCTCGAATTAACTAACCTTTTTACTTTAGGTAAAAAAAAGCTCTGAATTGAACAAGTACAAAGCCATATTGACCCATCAACAAACTCTTGATACAACATTAAAAAAAAATAAAAAAAAATTATCATTTTGATATGTTGGCAAACGAACCCAAGACCTCTATATAAAGCTTTTTTCTTGGGAAGGGAAAAATGAATTTCTCAAAACAACAATTGGTGGGTTATCTTTCCTATCCAAGTTTCATTGCTTTTTCATCGAGTGCAAAGACTTTGCAATTTCAGTGTCTTCAAAGAATTTACTTATATAACAATATAGTTTTGTCTGATGCTCATTTACTGCAATATCCTATTCAGTTTGACACTCCTCAAGTTGCCCATAAGTATTCAAAGAGGAATAAATTTAATAATCAATTCTGATCAGAAGTTTCTGACATAGAAAGAAGATATAAGAAATTTATAACTAAGAGAAGAGATAAAGCTGTAGAAGTGTGAGAGGACACCAAAAAGTTTTGAACAGCACCTGAAGGCAAGTTCTTCTGATTAGGAGATGAAGATGCAAAACTGATAAGACATATGAGAATAAGAAGAGAAAGTCTTAATTCTCTGAAACCCATTTGGCTTTTTCACTTGTAATTCTCAGAGATGATCTTCACCATGCAAGACGACCTTCTTCTTATAGATATTGAAAACTCTTGGTCACTTTCTCACACACAGAAATGGAGATTCTGGGCAGAACACAGGTTGCAGGTTTAGTATAACTACTAGTTTTGGTGAGAATCTGATAAAGCCAGCAAAGTTCAAGATGATGTCAGTACTTATCCCCATATCTCAATAAGTGGCCTTAATAAAAATTAAAAGTAAAGTTTATGAGTGGTCCATATATATGTATAAACCACAAGCGAATTTGATTCTTTGCTGATGAATTGGTGTCAAAATATTGACAAGTTGAGTAACTCAATATATTTTAAAATATTTAATATTTAATTTTCTTTAAAATGCATGAACAATATATATATATGTCGGTAAATACATTAAAACGTTATTGAAGATTTGGGACATAGTGCAATCTCAGTATCTCACAAAATTTTATGGAATTACTTATGCACTTCCGAGTTCCCAAATTGTTTCCAAAGGCCAATTAACTATTTTTTTTTTTTTTCTTTCTTTTTGTTCAATAGGTTATCTTTATGGCGCCTCAGGGGGAGCCGTCAGGAATTTTTTTTTTTGCTTGAGTGGGGACTAAGGTTATGTTTGGTTGAATGAAAAGAATTTTGATAGAATGGAAAGGAGTAGAAGAGTCTCTTTCAAGGAAAAGAGTGAAAGAATAAAATAAAAGTTTAGTTCAAATATAATTTTACCTCTTAAAAAAAAGAGAGAGAAGGTTTTGCCTAAAAATGAAAATAAATCTAAATAAAAAATAAGAGTAAAATTAAAAAAAAAAAGCTATAAATAAATCTAAATAAAACAGTGCCACCACCATTTTTTTCTAAGTTTTCTTAGTTTAAAAACTTAGCCTTTGTTTTAACTTTCGATGTAAACATTCAAAAGTAAACTCAATCTTCACTTTTACCTACCTTCGTTATAGACATTCAAAAGCAAACTTAGCTTTCACTCTCACCTACTCTTGTTATGGAAGTTCAAAATAGCTCAACCTTGATAGATTGAGGGCATCGTAGCTATCAGACGGTGAAGAAGAGAGAAGAAATAGCTAGGAGAGAAAAGAGTAAATAAAGAGATAGACACTCAAAATAATAGTAACTTATTAGAAAGGTAAAAAAGAAAAAAAAATACTTTTTTTTTTTTTTAAAAAAAAGAGTGAATCAATCTTCTCAATTTTAAAAAGAAAGACTTACTCTGTTAAAATATAAAAAATAACTAGGGTAAATATTTTTCTTTTCTTAGATAAACAGTAACCAAACTCTCCAAATATAACTTTCCATAAGATTAATCTGTTGCTTTCTCATAGACCAAACGCGCTCTAAACGGCAAATGCTAAAAGATAATAACAAAATTTAAAATTACAAGATAAGGCATGCTAAAAGATAAACTACTTTCGACTATCTAGGATTTTGTGCATCTTCATCTATTAGAATTTTCTCAATTTGTCAATTATATTATCTCTTAATTCATATATTGTATTCATCTACTATAACTTTTTTAGAAGATCATCTCTTATAATTACTAAAAAATAATTGTCATCTTAAAATTTACTTATATCAAAACTATTCCAACCATTTATACAAACATATATGAAGAGTCAAATATTATTGTGGTTTTTATATTTAAAAATTTTTACTATCAATTTATATCAAATAACATTTTACGATTAAACTTATAATTAATCTTATTATATTTCTTTTTGTCAAAAATTAAAATTTAAAAATAAAAGAATTAATTAAAATTATAAATATAAAAAAACGAAATGAATATTTAACTCTACTATATGCTACTTACCCTGAACTTTTAAATTCAGTTAAAGCACATACAACTCCAACAATCTCCATGAAAAAAGTTGAGGGCCCTCCCATATCCCTAGCTAGATCTGGTCTAAAGAATGCCTCAACAATATCCAAAAAAAAAAAAAAGAAGAGAATACATCAACCAGATTCGTTTATGTTCAGGGTTGATGAAGTGCAGAATAGTAAAGTATATATTTAGTCCAGAAAGTGTCTCGTCAAATTGAATAGTTATACAACTAGTCAATAGAAAAAGGTCTTCCTTTTAACATTTCCCTCTTACACAAATCTAAAAATTTTCCCTATAAATTGCAGCAACAATCTACACCACTCCATGTACTCAACCATCAAACTAGCTAGCTCTCAATTCAAGTTTCAACAGAATCAATCATCACCCTCTTAATTAATTCCAAAATGGCTTCCACAAAACTTGCCTCCACATTCCTCATATTATCCTTAGTAACTCTCCTTCTCCAAACTGCCTTTGGAGCCAATCCTCTCTTCCATTTCTGTTCAAACTCTGAAAACTTCACCACAAACAGCCCTTATGAATCAAACTTGAGAAGGGTCTTCGGCTTTCTTAACTACCAAACCAGCAACACAGGTTTTGCTTTGGTCTCAGTTGGCTAATACTATCATCAACAGGCATATGGCCTCTCTCTTTGCCGTGGCGATGTCTCAGCTTCTGACTGCAAAACTTGTGTAAGAGAAGCGAGCGCTGAAATCCTTAAACGTTCCCAATATAACAAAGGTGGTATTATTGGGTACGACAACTGCATGTTCAAGTACTTGGACAAAGATTTCTTTGGCCAGATTGACAACACAAACAAGTTCTACATGTGGAACTTAAACAACGTTAGTGACCCTTCCACGTTTAACAAGAAGACAAAGGAGTTGTTGAGCCAACTTGCCAGGGAGGCTTCTGTTCACCCTAAGATGTATGCTGCCGGAGAGGTGAATCTGGGAGAATCGAAGAAGCTTTATGGGTTGACTCAGTGCACCGGAGACCTATCCAGCACAGATTGCAGCATGTGTCTTGATAATGCAATTAGTGAACTTCCAAGTTGTTGTGATGGGAAAGAAGGAGGCATGGTTGTTGGCGGAAGCTGCAACTTGAGATATGAGATTTACCCGTTTTTCAAAGAGTAGAACTTGAAAGTTCCAGTTCAGGATGATCGCTATCTGCTCTGAAATAAATATTATGAATGAATAAATGTAACCCTAGAGAGGTCAAACCAAGTGTTTAAGGATGTTAATATCTTCATTTGTTTTATACTCCAACATTCCTGATTATTTTTTATGAAACAAAATTTTATTCAGAATTTGTTGAAAAGATGTTGTTATTGGAAATTCATTTCCTTATTGTGGCCTTGATTAATTAAATGATTAACTATTATTAACAAATAAATAATTAATTCCAGAAGCTATTATGTGTGATGTAGTGGTGAAGGTTTGATTTTCTAAGTAATTCTGATTTACAAATTTTGGGACAAAAAGTTCATACAAAAACATATCCAAATGTTTAATTTGTCATGGTCTTCACCAAGTCAAAACATCAATAGATGGATGTAACCTAAGATTGATATATAACGTCACTATGAAAATAGCTTAACTGAAAGCTACTCAATTTTCCAAATCTTGGTCATGTATTTCTCTGCTAAGTTACTTCTAGTAAACTGAACCCCAAACATGCACTTTGATACATATAATACACATCTCAGTCAAAATGGTTACATGAATGAGGTCATCACTTCATTCTATCCTTGTCAAATTGCATCGTTTTGTCAATTGTAAAAGTTCTTTCGTTTGAATGACATAAATATGTGGTATGAGACAGATTGTAATAAAAGGTTTAATTTTTTTGGCTTTTGTACATAGATTTGATACAGCCAAGGCCATGTCTATGAACTTTTTATGGCCTTGGACAAATTTTATAGGAGAGGTCAAGCGCAATGTAACTCAACAATTTTCACATAATTTTCCCAAATGCAAAATCAAAACTAGATTTATGCTTTCGTTTTAACATCTACTGGTAGAAAATATAATATATATATATATATATATATATATATATATATAAAAGTTGCAAAAGTCAATATATAAAAGTAATGAAAGTTTAAAACATGAGAACTTAGAAACGATGACGAGAATTGTAAGTAGATATTATCTATTTATTGATGGAATTTTTTAAGTGGGTTAATATAATCAAACTATTTATAAAATTTAGATTAATAAGTGTCGATATAATTTGTAGTAATGAATTATTTGTGATCAAATATGTTTTGAGCTTAGTATGTTAAATTCTACATAGTCTCAATAATGCATCATGCATTTATTGGGTAACCGCAATGAATAAGTTAACTTAATTTGAGTTAGTGTATTTGCCCCATTGACAGTACACGTGAAAATACATTTAAGTCAAAGGGTCAATTATTCTTTTAAATTCTATGAGACAATTGATTATAGATTTCTTTTACAATCCCTCATGTACGTTTCTAATTAATAATTCTTGGTGATAGCATGTCATGAATTAGACTAATAGATCATAGTTAATTTCTTCATTTATAATTTTTAATTTACTAGTAACAATTTGATACTAAAATCCCAATTATTTGAGAATTCATATCAAATGATAACGAAGTTGAATGAGGAGGTGAGAAAAGAGATAATTATATAACTAGAAGAGAGTTAAAAATGTTTAAAGACAAAAATGTTGAAGTTGTTTGGTATAAATAGTTAAACGAAAATAATTGTTATTTGAATTTTTCTTTTGGTAGATTGCTATTTGATTTTGATGAACACTATAGCAATGATTTAGAAGTAATATTGGGGATTGATATCAATTACATACATTGCTAATAGATTATTCTACAAATTTTAATTAATAACTCTTCATAGTTGATATCATTTGGGCTTAATGGTCACATATACAATTAATAACGTAATTAAATAATCATATAAACTTTTCGTTAATTCTGAATACATAAGATTGATATAAGGAGTAGGATTTCTTGGAAGCCCAAGGTAGTTGACTAAGCTGCTTAAACGGTTACACGGCCAATGTGCTAACTTCATTGTCTTGCCCTCCGAGTTGGCTCTTACATAATTTTTTGAGGATTACGTTTTAATTCGTTTATAAAAAAGAAGAAGTATAAACCCATCTCCTCGCGTGTGCAATTCATCCTCAAACCATTGCACTCTACAGATTATTGGTCTAATGGTAAATAGAAAAGAAAGCATTGATGTTGTAAGACTTAAAGAAAACTTCAACACAGTATATATATAATGAAGATTAAAATTGTTGCCAGCTAAAACAAGGAAATTTCACAACAATGATACAATGAACCTTCTCCCTTCTCGCCAAATCTTGAAAAATTGCAAACTTCGAATAAAGAAATATCACAAAACAGATAATTTGACATGTTCGTGGAACTAATATATATATAAACGATGTGATTAATTCGTGCCAAACATATCTGTTTATATATATTTTCATGGTTGATGTGATGAAGTGCAGAATAAGTAAAGTATATATTTAGTTACCAAAGAAATCCAGAAAGCATGTCACTTTTGACATTGTCTCGTCAAATTGAATTGTTATACAACTACTGAATAGAAAAGGTCTTCCTTTTAACCTTTCCCTCAAAGACAATCTAAAAATTTCCTCTATAAATTCAAGCAGCAGTCTCCACCGCTCCATGCACTCATCAACCAACATAGCTATCTAGCTCTTCCAAGTTTCAACAGAATTAATCATCACCTCTTAATTCCGAAATGTCTTCCAGAAAACTTTCCTCATCCGCATTCCTCATGCTAACCTTAATGACCCTCCTTCTCCAAACTGCTTTTGGAGCCAATCCACTCTTCCATTTCTGTTCAAACTCTGAAAACTTCACCACAAACAGCCCTTATGAATCAAACCTGAGAAGGGTCTTCAGCTTTCTTAACTACCAAACCAGCAACACAGGTTTTGCTTTCGTCTCAGTTGGCCAATACTATCATCAACAGGCATATGGCCTCTCTCTTTGCCGTGGCGATGTCTCAGCTTCTGACTGCAAAACTTGTGTAAGTGAAGCGAGCGCTGAAATCCTTAAACGTTGCCAATATAACAAAGGTGGTATTATTGGGTACGACAACTGCATGTTCAAGTACTTGGACAAAGATTTCTTTGGCCAGATTGACAACACAAACAAGTTCTACATGTGGAACTTAAACAACGTTAGTGACCCTTCCACTTTTAACAAGAAGACAAAGGAGTTGTTGAGCAAACTTGTCATGGAGGCTTCTGTTAACCCTAAGATGTATGCTGCCGGAGAACTGAATCTGGGAGAATCGAAGAAACTTTATGGGTTGACTCAGTGTACGGGAGACCTTTCTAGCATAGATTGCAGCAAATGTCTTGATACTGCAATTAATGAACTTCCAAGTTGTTGTGATGGGAAGGAAGGAGGCAGAGTTGTTCGTGGAAGCTGCAACTTGAGATATGAGGTTTACCCATTTTTCAAAGAGTAAAACTTGAAAGTTCTAGTTGAAGAAGATCTACTTTGAAATAAATAATATAATTGAATAAGTGTAACCCTAGAGTTGTCAAACCAGTTGTTTAAGCTTGTTAATTTCTTAATTTGTTTTTGCAGTATGTATTCGTCAATACCCCGACATGTATTTATTATTGAAATTTTCAATATTGCAGGACATTCATTTGTTTAAGGCATTGATTAGATAATCTACTATTGTTAACAAACAAAGGATTGATTTGTTCTGGATTCACATATTTTGACGAGACAAGAAATTCTAACACAAAATGTCCATGTGCATAAATTGCCAAATTCTCCACCAAGTCAAGACATTGATAGATCGATGTAAACAATGATTGGCAACATCACTATATATGAAAATAGCTCAACTGAAAGCAACTCGATCGATTTCAAAAGCCTTGGTCATATATAAATGGGTACATGAATGAGGTCATAAACTTCATTCTATCCTTGTCAAATTGCATAGAGTTTTACCAAAAAAAATTTCCCCTTTTAATGACATATAATATGGGATGTGCAATTAGATTTTCCCTTCGGTTCATGCCCTCCAAGTCTTATATATTAACTTTTGGCTTCACAATTGTGTTTCCCATGTGTTGCTTGCTTTTTCCCACTTTTAACATTCTTTAACACTCTCCCTCAAGTCTAACAATCTTTGTCAGATGTGACTTTCCCTTCAATTATCCAGCCTGGCTTGTACTCAAGTTAGCGTCTCTGTCTCAAAGGCCATAGATCTGCCTTCAAGTCTTCTTTTCTTGAGTCTTGGAGGCCACACAGGCTTGCTGCAATTTGCTTGGGTCTTTCTTGCTGACTTTTAGGTTGAGTTTTTCTTACTGAGCTTTAGGTTTCAGGCTTCAGGTCTTGCATATTTTTTTTTTCTTCTTTTATTTGGATGTTTCTTACTAAGCTTCATGTCTTAAGCCACAGGACTTATATCCTTTTTTCAAGTACTTGGATAAGTGGGCTACTAAGCTGTGTTAGCTCTAACCATGTCAAACTTTGGAATGACAGCATAGTGGGGTGGGAGGCAAGAAGTATGATCCATATCTTTATTCTCAGAAAAAAAAAAAAACTGAGGTCCATAAGGATCTACGAAATTTTTTTTTTATGAAAAATATTATATTCCATTTTGAGCATTAATAACATTAGATCTAATTAAAAATCTCAATTTTTAATGACTAAATAATTATAAATTTGAATTAATTTATTTAAAACTATAAATAA
Source organism: Bauhinia variegata (assembly GCA_022379115.2). Lineage (NCBI taxonomy): Eukaryota > Viridiplantae > Streptophyta > Magnoliopsida > Fabales > Fabaceae > Bauhinia > Bauhinia variegata. Next base: position 20,762,432 of record CM039428.1, read on the forward strand.
ATTACCTTTATTGCTTTATATCATTTTAGTAAATAAATTACTTTTATTGTTTGTAATTTATTGTTTTATATCATTTTAATAATTGAATATTATAAGGATTCTTGCAAGATGGAAAGCGTGGTTCTTATCCTTGTCTTGTCTCTGTCAAAAAATTCATATAAAATATCTGTTTAAATAAATTAATTTGTTATCTTTACTTAAGCTTTTGATTTAAAAGGGACTTTATACGATCTTTATGGCAATAGAAGAAGTCTGCACTATTCTTTTAGAGTTTAACATCATCACCTTGAAAACCATTTATCCAAAATAATTTTATTATACAAATACAAATAGGATTTAAATACAGGTACAAATAAATTTTTTTTTTTTTTGCCAGGGTAAAAAATTTTGTTATCCCTACTTAAACTTTGATTTAAATAGGCCTTTATACAATCTTTATGACAATAGGAGAAATGTGCACTATTCTTTTAAAGTTTAACATCATCACCTTGAAAACCATTTATCTAAAATAGTTTTATTATAGAAATATAAATAGGATTTAAATACAAAACCAGAGAGAAATGTATAAGTAAGAATTTTAACTTGGACTAATTCAACCAAAACCAATACTAATGGAAAATAATCAAAACCAATGAAAAATAAGAGAAATATATATGCAAAAATTTCAACAATTCAAATAATATTTAAGTTGTGTAAGAAAGGAGGGGTGTGATTAATAATGATGAGTGTGCGAGAAGAATCATAGACGATTACTGCAGAGATCCTTCAAAAATTCTTAAATTGCTTGGTGGGGCCTTCACTTGGAAAACCCCTTCAAAAATTGGCGTATGCCGCTTTATGTAGCGCACACACGGTATTCTTTAGTAAAAGGTGAAAGAATAGTTCGCCATGTGTGCACCACACGGCTCCGTGATAGATTTAGTGGCTAGCTGTTTCGTTTTATAAAGTGAACTCTCACTTGAGCATTCCAATATCCTCCATGTGGGCTTACATTCAGTTGAACTTGTAACCCTTTCCACAACTCACCTTCTGTACATGATATCTCAAACACTGATATCACCTTGCTTTCAATACTCTTCCTCTGCCACCATTGGAGCTCAAACAGCAAGAACCAAAAACCAAGAAAACATACTTTTAGGCTTTCTTCTCTTCATCCATGGTTGAGCTCCATCGCTGGACTCTGTCCCTTACCCTCGAAGTTGATTTTTCTCTGTGTTTCTTCTTGATTCCCCTTTTTCAACCAATTCTTCTATCTGCTTTTCAATCACTGGTCTCTCCTTTCCATTGTCTTCCTTGAAATCTTGTTACTGATTCTTCAAATAAGAGGTTACATCGATTTCTATGTTAGAATTTTTTTGTCTTCGATCTGTCTGATTCTCTCAAAAAAACATATAACCCAGAACTAGTCCTTAGTTTGTTAGAAGTAGTAGGTTACTCATCCAATCAATTAATTGCCATAAACTAATGAATTTCAAAGAACAATGATAATAGTGAACAAATCATAAACAAATTTTAGTTAATTAATTAAACAACAATGAACATTTTGGAGTATCGATGAACACATACTGCACAAACAAACCAAGAAATTGATAAACTGAAACTTAGTACTATAAGGTTCATATCTATTCTAAGTTCTACTCTTTGAAAAACGGGTAAATCTCATATCTCAAGTTGCAGCTTCCGCCAACAACCATGCCTCCTTCTTTCCCATCACAACAACTTGGAAGTTCACTAACTGCATTATCAAGACACTTGCTGCAATCTATGCTGGAAAGGTCTCCGGTGCACTGAGTCAACCCATAAAGCTTCTTCGATTCTCCCAGATTCACCTCTCCGGCAGCATACATCTTAGGGTGAACAGAAGCCTCCCTGGCAAGTTGGCTCAACAACTCCTTTGTCTTCTTGTTAAACGTGGAAGGGTCACTAACGTTGTTTAAGTTCCACATGTAGAACTTGTTTGAGTTGTCAATCTGGCCAAAGAAATCTTTGTCCAAGTACTTGAACATGCAGTTGTCATACCCAATAATACCACCTTTGTTATATTGGCAACGTTTAAGGATTTCAGCGCTCGCTTCACTTACACAAGTTTTGCAGTCAGAAGCTGAGACATCGCCACGGCAAAGAGAGAGGCCATATGCCTGTTGATGGTAGTATTGGCCAACTGAGACCAAAGCAAAACCTGTGTTGCTGGTTTGGTAGTTAAGAAAGCTGAAGACCCTTCTCAGGTTTGATTCATAAGGGCTGTTTGTGGTGAAGTTTTCAGAGTTTGAACAGAAATGGAAGAGTGGATTGGCTCCAAAGGCAGTTTGGAGAAGGAGGGTCATTAAGCTTAGCATGAGGAATGCGGATGAGGCAAGTTTTCTGGAAGACATTTCGGAATTAAGAGGTGATGATTAATTCTGTTGAAACTTGATTGAGAGCTAGCTAGTTTGATGGTTGATGAGTAGATGGATTGGTGGAGATTGCTGGTTTAATTTATAGGGAAAATTTTTGGATTTGTGTAAGAGGGAAATGTTAAAAGGAAGACCTTTTCTATTGACCCTCTCCAATTTGACGAGTTAAAAGTAAAAAATGATATGCTTTCTGGATTTCTTGGGTGATTTTAAGTACTTTACTCAATCTGCACTTCATCAACCACTGAATATTATATATAAACGAAGATGTTTAGCCATGATTTACTGATTCGTTTTTATTAATTACAATATGAATATGTCAAATTATCTGTTTTTATATTTCTTTTTATTTGGGTTGTAAATTTTCTTAAGCTTTCTGTGAGAAGTGAGAAGATTCGTAATATCATTTATGTGAAATTTCCTTATTTGATTGCTGGTAACCATTTTAATATTCATATATATTGTTGATGTATTCTTTAGTCATACTCAATCAAAGTTTCAATTGTTTTCTATTTCACCATTAGATAGCTAAAGTTAAATTTCTATTTTATGTTTTACATTAGACAGAGGAACTTAACTTTTGTAAGCCAAAACATACTAGATTTTTGTTTTTGGCTAGAAAATCATAATTTAGAATTTGACAGGGATAACTACCGAAAATCATAATTTCGTTTATGGACAGAACTTCATAAGCCCAACGTTCGTGGGCCTCAACATTTTGTAAAAAAAAAAAGCTTTTCAGCTTTTCCCAGCCCACAGGGCCACAGACTACACTCGCTAACCCTTTTAGACCAGACTAATTTTCTCGCTTTGCCGCGAATTTAGGTCGAGCAAGTTCTTCCATTTCAGCGGTGACCTTGTTTCACGAAAGATTGTAGCTGGGATTCTTCAAATATTCTCACCCCTTCCATTTCAGGTTTGGTAATTTTGGTTCTCTGATTTCTTCTTTCATTGTAAAAAAAAGAAAAAAAAAATAATCAAGCGATAAGCGCGTAATGTTGCATACTGATGCTTTTTCCACTGTGGTTACTGCCATGATTATTGCCTAGTAAGAGAATAAAACTGATGCTTTCGATGCTTTTTTCACTGCTATTGCTTCCTAGCCAGTAAGAAGATAAACCATTGATTCAAGCCTGGACAATATTGCAGTTGATGCATGTTTCGCTATGCTTGAATCCTGGCTAGTTATACTGTATGTAGAAAAAACTATTGATTCAATCAAGGAGAATAATAGGTTTGATTCATTTTGCATGCTTGTTGGTTCCAACGCAATTGCAGTAAGTAGATAAACCAATGATTCAAGCAAGGACACTAATTGATTTTGATGCATTTTTGCTATGCTCTGTTCTTTGATAATTACCCTTGTAAGTTGTAACCAGTCATTCATGCAAGGACAATAATGGCTTAGATTATTAGTATTGGGGGGCATTATTCAAGCAAAGACAATACTGGGTTTGATGCCTTTGTCATTGTTGTAGTATGTCTTCCAATTTCAGGCTATGGACACATCAAATCCTGCTCCATTTGTGAATGCACAGATACTACCCAATTATGTTGGAAGGAAAGTGCGATTGGTGGTTCAAGTTAACCGATCTGATGGTGGTGGAGTAACAACAGCAACATCCACGGATGACCATCAACTAACCATAAAAGAGTTGCCACCAGTCCCTCCTATGAATTATGTTGAGGTCATTGGTATTGCTGAAACTGACCAGTCGGTTAATGCCGAAATATGGACTGACTTTGGCACCACATTTGGTATGAAGCATTACAAAGTTTTTCTTTTTTGAATCTCATGCTGTACATTTTCTTTCTGTTGACCGATGATATAAATTTACAATTTTTATATGAGAAATTTATCATTTAAAGTAAATGGATCCCTTAAGCCATTCTTGGTCTTGCTTATATTGCAAATTATATTCAATTGATGTTCTCTTTGACTAAATGTAAATCTTTGAAATTTTTGAATTCCTGTACACATTTATAATCAGGTTATACTTTGTCGTGCTGAAATACGGACTCACCTTGGAAACCCATTCTATATGAAGCATTATAGTGTTCATTATATGTATTCTGTTTTACTTGATTATGAATTATATAAATTTACATGTTTTTTAATATTGCAAACTTACAATTTGTGGGGGAAATGGATCTTGTACAAATCTTGTAGATTTTTCAGTCATTGTTGTCTTCGTCTTGACTATATATTACCTTCAAATCTAAACTTCGGTATATGACGACCTGTTTATCTTGATCTTCATCTGTCCTCTTTTGCAGACACCAAGTCCTACAACCAGTTATGCCAGTTAGCAAATGGAGAATTCAGAAGTCTATTTCTTTAGGGACATTACCAGATGTTGGGTTAAAGTGGATGGTAACTAGTTGTACTAAAGCACCTCTTCGACCTATTAGATTTACTTGTAAGAACTATTGCTGGAGAATTTGTTTATTCCCTAAGGAGCTGGCGCATGCTATATGTATCATATCCTGCCAACTTAAGTAGTTAAATTAAAGCCATATCTTTTTAGGGTTTAGCATCATTGCTAAGATCAAATGATGCTCACTTTCGCTAGAATTTGTTATTGGAATACTTAAGCTATTTTGTTCCGTACGTAATAGATTTCTGGTAAGAAACTTGTTCTTTGCTCTCTCTCTCTCTCTCTCTCTCTCTCACACACACACACACTGAAAGTTCTTTGTTTTCATTATACAAATGCACACGCACATACATATGGCATGTTGGAATTGGATTGATTTTATGTGTTAGATTACTTGCTGTCATTAGCATGCCTTTTAAAAATTGAAGTCCATTTTTAAGTTGCTGCAAATTCTCATATGTTATAAACGATCAAAATTTTGGTCTATCATAACGCATTTTATGACCCTGGAGTTCGATTATTATCTAAAAAATTGCATGTAGTGATTATTTCGTCTTGTATATTATTAGAAGACATCATGGTCAATGATCTTCCCTTTGTGCGTTTACTTCAACAATTCAATCCTTAAGGATGAACATGTTTGTTCCCAGAGGAGCAGGTGAGCATTTTGTAGAAACTGCCACGTATCCTACTAACTTATCTTATTGATGTTTTCGTCTTGGCCTATGGCTTCTTGTTTATGAATGTTCTGTTCTCCAAATAACGAGACATTCTCGTTATACACGCGTTGTAGGTGTATATCACCTGGTATTTGAATCAATAAATAAGCAAATTATGTTGAAGGCTACATGGAGATTGATCTCACCATATGTGTGGAAGACCACCTCTTAGATAAACCAAAAAACCACACCGTACTTTTTAAAGTTAAGCCCAAACTCTGCATTGTACAGTGATATGATAACCAGTTTCATTCGACATTCGCTACTAGAAATAATTTCTCTCGTCATTATTTTGAAAAAAAAAAAAGAAAAGGAAAAGGAAGAAAGGAGAACACATTGGCAAAATGCTACTCTTGTTATTCCTCAAACAGAAATGGCAGTAAAACCCTGCACACAACAATAATACTCTCTTAGGAAACTGCAATATCCTAAATTACATTTTTATTCTAAATTTTTTGACATAATTCCAATCCCAAGATTTTATGAGATTCAAGCTTGAGAGAAGTTCAGAATGACTAACACCAACATTAACTCATTATTTCAAAATAGCTTGCTAGATTGACACATTCAAGCTCCCAACACATGAACTATCAGTCTAGACGAGATCAGCCTCTTTATGGGTGTGAATCACACAATCTGATTGTGGGTATGAGACACATGTCAAAAGAAAACCCTTCTCGACCTGGTCATCGTCCAGAAACGATTGATCTGATTGGTCCACGGATCCTGAGATCAATTGGCCAGCACAAGTAGAGCAAGCACCAGCTCTGCATGAGTAAGGAAGCTCCAAACCAGCATTCTCAGCTGAGTCCAGAATGTAACTATCATCGGGGGCTTCAAATTCATTCTCAACACCATCTGGTCCAATCAGTTTCACTTTATACACAGCCATTGCAGAAACTCTAAATGAGGAAGATTTTAACCCAAACACTTTGGAGACATTCTTGACAGATGATAACGATGACTTGCTCTTAATAAATGCACAAGATCTCCTGGCAGGGGCACTTCCAGACAAGCTAGCTGCTGGAAGTCTCACCGCAGACATATTCACAACCGACATTTCAAACCTGAATAAAAATAAATGTATGCTCATTAAACAAAAAAGTAAACAGGAAAACACAATCATAAGAACAAGTCATTATTCAAATGGAGTAGGCAACATAATGCTTCAGGCAATTTAAACCCTGAAAAAAGTCAGACACTATGTTCAACAAGATGCCATTAGAATGGCTACACATCACCCAAAATTTGAAAGAAAAGAAACTAGACTTCCTTTAAAAAAAATAGTCAAAACTCAGAATTTCCACTCTAATGGCTACATCAGTAACATCACCAAATTTTTCTCATCAAACAATTATATAAACTCTTGTTTTACTTTCCCACTGTTGTCCTATTATGATGAACATACTTTTAGAGGTGCTTCAAATCTTCAACATCTCACTCTGAAAATGTCACTTGCATACATACATCAAGAAAAGTTATCACCAAGACCATGATCCTGCCTTATCAACCCTTCATAGGCCACAAAGAGTAAGGCACCTCTCGTAATAAACTCTACACGCTGAAACATATTGCATACAGTTGAAACTAAAGTTGCAGAGATTCATGAAATTCTCATGATTTAGTAATAATAGTCACAAATCAACGAAAATGCGAAACTGGGCATGGATAAAAATTTCAAAAGCAACAATTAGATTACCAACTCCCAACCAACCCAGAAGAACATCTGAAATACTCATATAACGAAACAAGTAATATCACAAGTCACAACACTTGGTATATGCATACTAATCACTTCAACCCCAAAATTAAGCAAGAAATCAAACATAACCGAATCATTGGAAGAGATTACTTACACTCGAAAATAACAAGAGGGTTCGGCAAATAGAACTCACAGTGGCAGTGGAGGAATCGATCACGAGGGAAAAGAAGAGCCTGGGACTATGGAGGCTGAGCGATAGGAATTGGTGTACCCTATCGATGAAATGAATTGAAGGTACTGGAATCTAACTGTCTCAGTTTATATAAATAAATAGAAGGGAAGGCGGAAGAGCAAACGAGGTGACCTCCAGAGATTGGAAAGTGACCTTTGGATCTTCCACGAGACAAAGGTCGGGGGAGAAAACACGAGAAAAGCGTGGCTGGATGTTAAATGGCCCAAATTTGGACAATTATAATATGGTTCTGACCGTTGACTTGATTTGACCAATGGCTTTATTCAAATATTTAATCAATTAAAATTTTATATTTAAATAGGGAGCCATCAAAATTAAAATTTTCCTAAATTCTCACAGTTATATGGACAATTGGGTGGTTTGGCTTTCAAGGTTAATGAAATCACAATAAGTATTTTCTAAAACAAATTAACTGATTTTTTTAGAGGAAAATATATTGTTCCTTGTATACAGAATTGTTATATGCAAAATATTTAACTTTTGTATTTGAAATTTAATTATCTATTTAAGCATAAATAGAATAAAGGAAAAGTTCAATTCATCTTATTTTGGACGGGAGTTAATAAAATGAGAAATTTTTTTTTTTTTTGGTTATACAGGAATCTCCTACATAATACAAGAATTTTATGCACACTTTTATTATTCAATGGGATTATTAAAACATGGTAGGGGATTAATTTTGAAACCACCGCAAAAAAAAATTAATGTTTGCACCTACTTTGTACTTGGGGAAACATATTTAGGAGAGTGTATTAATTTGGGGTGGTGCAAAAATTAATCCCCAATGGAATTGTTGAAATAGATTAGTCTGACCCATTTTGGTATAACTAGGCCAGCCAATGGCTAGCCCAGTTCTATTTTTAATGGGCTACATGCTAAATATTCATGGGCTCTATCTTTTTTATTTTTTGTTTTCATTGAAATTGAGTTAAAACCAATGCTTCACGGTTTTAAGTTAATTATTAATGGATTTAATCGAAAAAAATAATATAAACTGAAATAAATAAATAAATAAAAAACTGTGTCAATTAGGCCAGCCTAGCCAGAATCAAGTAGGCCAGTTCACCGAGCTTTGTTAATTGGACAGTTCTAGGGGGTGCTGGTAGTCGTGTTACACATTTTCCGCGAATCTTCTATTCTATTTGCTTCAATTCATCCATTGACGCTTGACTTTAAGTCTTGAAATCCAGTTTCTTACAGTTAGTTGTAACCGCGGAACTAGAAACGTAGAGGAAAGCCTTTCCACTCCCAAAGATTCCTTTATCCATTACCAAATATAGGAACCTTCCCCATCTCTCTCGTTCTCCTTCCGTGTTAATTCAAAATTCTTTCTTAGTTTTCATTGATGGTTCCTACTCCCCGTTCTGGATCTTGAGTATGAATTCCTCTAGTTAACGATTTCATCTGGGAAAGTAAGCTTTTTTGCTAGGTTGACCAGCCTTAAAGCTTCTTATTTTCAGATTCAGTTTATTTTATTATTGCAATTTCGTAGTTATTAGAACATGGGCGTGGGACTTTCTGTGTTGATAGGACTGAAAGCAACTTTAGGTTTCCTGTGCTTTCTGTGCCTAAGAAATCTCGGTTTCATCTTGTTATCTTTTCCATTCTTATATGCCTGTTTGATAGATATTTTTGTCTCCATTGCTGCTCTCCCATCTATCAATGTTCCAGTGCTTTTGGGGAAGAATACAGATGGGAGCTTCCCCATTTGGTCACTCGTAATCTTTAGCCCATATTTGTACTTTGTTCGATTCTTCTCTTTGTTGCGAAGATTAAGAAGTGGGGAAGCTCCTTATACTGAAATATCTGAGGGATTATATGTTGGTGGGTGGCCAGCTTCACGTGAAAAGTTGCCTCCAGGTGATCCAGCCATTATTGACTGTACCTGTGAATTGCCCAGGAGGTCAGAGTTATCGGGGTTGGCATATCGGTGCATTCCAACTTGGGACACCAGGGCTCCTCAACCGACTGAAATAGAACTAGCCATGAAGTGGGCTTGTCAAAAGAGAGAGCAGAAAAGACCAATTTTTGTCCACTGTGCATATGGTATGCTATTGAAATATACGGTTTTCTTAATGCTTTCTTCACATATTTATGTCTTTCCATGACTTCTCTACGGCACTTGCAGAAGTCGTATGTTTTTTGCTAATCTGTTATCAACTGGAGTAGAGTGTCGTTCACGAATCATCTGCATTTCATGAACCACCAATTCTATGCCATTTTTCTGACAATCTAGTATACCTAATTATGTTCCCTTAAATATCATACCTTAAACATGTACTATTTTATTCTGAAGATTCTCACTTACTGAAAGTCAAAAAAAGAAGAAAAGAAAAACATTCTAATAATAAAGAAAGAAGGTCCTTTGATGTTTGACTGACTGTTGTAACTGCTAATCATGGATAATTTTCTTTTTTCTTTTTTCTTTTTTTAATTTTTTTTTAAGCCTAAACAACCGGTGTAAGCAGTTGGCGCCCTGACACAAATTACTTGATCAACTGTGTGGCGTTACTCTGATCTAGCAGTACTATATATCATTGGTCCTAAAAGATTAGTCGATGTAAAGAGTTGAGACTATATGTTTTCGTATGTGATGCAATTTGTGAAAGTACAATTTCCAAGTTTGGTTGAAGCTCCACCAGACATGGAAGCCGCATTCCTTCATCTGCAAACAACAGCAGAATATGGCAAAAACGTTTTGCTTCTTGTTTATTTGTAATCTTCAGTTGAATGCTAGTGTATTCATAGTTCTTTACTTCTTTTTCAATATATCCATGTCTACATGATGACATCGCCTTATAAATTTTTTGACTGGGTGACCCTTCTTTTCGTTGCCATTTTCCCTTTCTGACTTTGTTTACACTGCCTTCAAAATTGGAGATGGCGGCATCTGTACTTTTGTTCTTCCTTTCTTTATCCTCAGTGTGAATCTTCAAATGAATGCTTGGTCAGTACTGTTTTCTCCACTTTATGATTGTTGATTATCTCGATGGCAAAACCATATATCAATCAATTCTGACCATGATTTTTTATTTTGTTGATCTGATACTGGATATTTCTCTGTCTATACCAAATGAAATTACTTAATGAATATTAAATGATTTATAACTGAGCTTTGAAGTAAAGAAGTTTGTTGTGATGTTTTACATAAATGAGAATCCTTGTGATGTTATGCTTGCATAAGATTTTAAAATTAGCATTGATTTTTCTTTCCTCGTCCAAGGTCATGGAAGAAGTGTTGCCGTTATGTGCGCACTCTTAGTAGCTCTGGGCATCACCGAAGATTGGAAAAATGCTGAGAAGCTAATCAAACAGAAAAGGCCTTATATCAGAATGAACGCTCTCCATCGCCAGGCACTCGAAGAATGGTCCAGACACCGGTTTTCTGCACCCAAGAAGAATGGATAAATGTGCGTGAGTTCCTTGATTCTTCCGGTCACTCAGTAGCCAGCTGAGAAGTTAATCCTTCTTGTTTCCAAATTGTTTCTTTTCTTGTTCTAACTCGTTCAAATTTTAATGATTCTGTAGTTGGAGTCATCTGCTTATATCATGTTTTTAAGGGATGAACTATCAACTATTAGTGATTGAATGTAACAGCAAATTACTCATTTGAAAAAACCACTAGACATCAATACCAACTTTCCATGATTTCATCACCCTATCAATTTGTTTGTCCTGATTTTAACTCTTCATGGGTTAAATACGATCCTCAAGCATGATGAAATAAGAAAGAATGCTGTCGATGTGGAAGAAAGAGTCACCAGAGACCATGGAAAAATCTAATATGCTTCCATTTATAAACAAAATTTGGTTGATAAACCATGTACAGCAACAGCCGAGTAGATTAGAAATCAAGACATCGAATGAGATTATCAAAATTAAACTGTTGCTATTACGACCTAAGAAGCATTTCTCTGGATCATATAAACAATTGGGGACATTTTTCTTTTCTCTCTGGTATTGTTGACAAGTATACAAAAATAATGGACAAGTGCCAATTGTCAGAGGGGTAAATTCTATAAGCAGCTTTCCCCTGACAGAGCACTGTTTATTAAAGCCATGTGATCTATTTGCCTTAGAGAAGCATATTCAACTCGGACAGATCGTCCATTGGTATATCTAGGCCCGCAGCATCATGATCTTGTAAACCATCCTCCTCAATGTTCAACCAAGAACCCAGGTCTTGATGCTCCCCTAATTCTATTGAGTCTAATTCATGCAAGTTTGAGAAGTCAACAGCAGTTTCATCAGTCTCCTTACACCCGGCTTTACTGCCACCGTTAGCAATCATTTCAATACTCGATCGGTGCTCAGTAGTTGTTTCTGTAATCTTGCTGAGAGAACCATTTCCAGAAGCAGACAGTTGAGCTGTCTTCTGCTTGGGCTTTGCTTTTGTTCTGCGCTCACCCCTTGAATAACCTGCAGATTGACGACTGCCTTTTGTCATGGAATTTCTTCCTGAACTGTCTTTGTTTCTCTCTCTTTCGCTCCTCTTCCCCTTCGCTCCACCCATGAATGTATTACCAATCGCAGATGTTGGTCTCAAAGAACCACCACCACCAACATCATCAAGCAGTAGCTCCTTTTTCTTCCCCCTGTTTAGTATTGGTCCAGTTCTGGCAAAATCCTGGTCAGAGGGAGGGTTCAAATTTCTAAACATATCCACTGGACCACTGCCAGATTTACCACTGTGAAGGTCATACTGCTCCCTGCAGGGAATGAAACCTGCAAGGGCCAAAAAACTAAACTGAGAAAGAAATATGAGTTTTTTTCTTCCCAATTGAATAGATCTCAGAATTCAGGGAATAGAATCACAGTTATAAATGAAGCAGATATAAATGCATAGGAAATTCAAAATAACAACCTAATCTGCCTTGTGTATTTATAGACTATGATTACCATAGAAAATCGTCTTCATATAACACCAAACATCTAAAAGCAAGTTTAAAATGGGAAACCTGTGAGTGGGGATTCATGCTCGGAATTTTGAATTTGTTGCAGATTTACAGCAACAGCTGAGTCAGCACAGTTGTCATGAGCAGGCACAGAAAAAAGGACATCTTTAAACACAGGCTCCATATAGCAACTTCTACCAGTTTCCTCAAATTTCCTGCATCTAGCAAGACACCTCTTCATACAAGCCATGGCAACTTGCTTTGATACCTTTGGAAGTCCATATCTTGCAGCGCTACTTCCACGAGTGGCCTAAAAATATAAGTGTTAGTGTCATTGCAACATCTTCATATGACCAAAGCACTATTACTTGGTAATCCTAAAAAGAAGTCAACAATCCACAAGCACACTCATCTAGTCAAAGATCAATCAGAAGAAATAAACCAAATAAATCAGAAAGATCTAACAACCTATACATGGGCCCTGGAATGGTATTTAAAACCCAACGACATGTTCAAGAAACAATATTCATGATACTTCGTTTATTCAGGGGAAAAAGTAAAAGACAGTTAAAAAAGTATTAAAAAAAAAAAAAAAAACAGAGTTCCATATTGAAACATAAAGAAGGAAGATGTTTATTTGCACCATTGTGCACCTTCTACCAACACCAGATTATTCTATTCTTTCTAGACATGTAATCAATGTTTATAGCAGTATCAGAGATATCACCCATATCAAAACTGCCTAGAAAGCAATACAATATTTTAGATAGTAATCCAATAAAAAACTCCGTTACAGTAACAAGCAACATAGAAATAAAGACAAGTAACAAAGGAAAAATTACCAGCTTCTTCTTATAAGCCAATTCAACAAGTTTGTCCATAGCAACTTGCTCAAGGGCTCTGCAAATTAACACAAAACATTGACCATTCATGAGGATAAAATAGATGCATAGACATAATTTTGATTTAAATTAATCAACATCATAAGCTAAATGCCTAATGAAATAAGAACACATCCAAATTATCAATTATTTTACCGTTGTTCCATTTTCCTCCTCTCCTCCACTGCTTCAGTAAGTTTCATCAAGTACTCTTTCTTCTTACTGACCTGGAAAACAGTTCAAATATAGACAATTTCATATGCTATATAAATAATGATCAATCAAACAACAAACGCAAACCTCAATCCATCTCACAACCCCAACCGCCCAAAACATGCTTCAGCATATTTATTCATCAACAAAAGAATCAAAACCTGTGGGAGAAGTCCCCTCTGCAGTTGCATAATGTCTTGATCAATGGCTTCATCATCTCCATCAGCAAGATCAGGCTGTTATTAGACAATCATAAAAGAGACAAGTTCATAATAGAAACTTTGGGGAAAACAAGAAGATTTTAGAGACACATTCATTCAATTCCATATTTAGTGAAGTCACGTTCAAATGTTTCCATTGATGGACAATAATCAAGCTTGAACAAACAACCCACCCCCCCACCCCAAAAAAAAAAAAAAAAAAAAACGAGAAAAGAAAAGCTATCCAGGCAATTTGGCTTTCATATAGTTTATAGAAATTACAAGTTTTTTGGTATAATTGAAAAACTTACCACTGCTTCCGGATATAGACCAACACTTTGAAGCTCCACCAAGAGTTTACCCTCCAAACTCATTTTCTCATACTGGCAATTGAAAGACGACAAACACAAAGAATCTGTACATACACCCAGCAATGTACCATAAACATTTTCAGATGACAAGGGGGACATTTTCGTTTCTGAAAGTAAAGGTCCCTGATGCTTTGATAAGAGATCATCAAGTACTTGATCATGATTGTTTGCACCACTAGTCAATGGAGCAGTCCCATTACAAGCAAACATATCAGAAGCACAATGATTTTTACCTTGGAAACTTGATACAGACACAGATTCAAGTTCAGTCCTGACCCAAGATTTGTGCTCAACATTCTGAGAGGTATAAGCGACAGCCAGAGAACCATCTCTTTCATATGAAAGAACATTTGTGTCTCCAACAATTTCTTCTTCATCACTTGTATCTTCTTCAATCAGAGCAGTCAATACTCTTTGGTACAATGGTGCAACATTCTTTCTTTTGGAATCAGTTTTCCTGCCTAAAAAACTAATATCATGTTGATCAACAATGTCAATCACTGAAGAAATCTCTTTCAAATCAATCTGATCTAGAATGCTTCTCTGTCTTCCTAGAGAGAGAAGACTTTCTGACAGAAAGTTGTCCTTATGTGCAAACCCTTCCTAAGAAAGAAAAAGAAATTCATGTGTTAAAAAATGAACCTAGTTAATATATTTATATTCTGTAGTTTATCATGACAAAAAATGATCTCATCATAACATGGGTCATATTACATCAGTATTGTACCAAAACCGAGAAGTTCACATGCACAAGAGTTAGAAAAACAGAAGAAAAAATTTTCAGTGATCATGGTATGTAAAGGTATTAAGGCAGCACCTTCTTGACTCATCTCATTAAACCATCCATTAGAACTTAGATCCAATGATGGAGGTGGAATATGAGATCAACAACATAAATAAGAGGACAAATCAAGGACAAGTCAGACTTTTACCTTGAAAAGTTATCCAAAGACTATAAAACCAAGTGGAGAAGATTTTTAAGTAACAAGAAGAAAAAATTTTCAGTGATCATGGTATATAAAGGTATTAAGGCAGCACCTTCTTGACTCATCTCATTAAACCATCCATTAGAACTTAGATCCAATGATGGAGGTGGAATATGTAATCAACAACATAAATAAGAGGACAAATCAAGGACAAGTCAGACTTTTACCTTGAAAAGTTATCCAAAGACTATAAAACCAAATGGAGAAGATTTTTAAGTAACATGCTGATCACTGCTCACAAGAAATTACTTTTAGGAACTACAGTCTACAGTGAATGCTTAAGAGTATAAGCTTAAACATTACCAGGGTATCACTTCCAAGGCCATCCATTTCAGATAAACATTTATAGTCCTCCTCTACTGATTTAACCTGATGCAAGAATAATATACAAGGAGAAGGAAGCACAGCATTAAGGACCAATTAAATTTCATAGAAACATATATATGGTTAAAGCACTCACCAGCTGCTTCAAGCAGGCTATGCCGTCCAAGCTGACAGGGGCAAAAACTGGTTCCAATTTCTTCCAAAATGAACTTGAACAGCCAATATCTGCTAAAGCAAACATAAATTGAAAATATAGCCACAAACACAGATATATATCACACCAAAGCTGCAAAATATTAAAAAAAAAAAAAAAAAACTCTGAGAATGAGTTTAGTTACATACAACTGGCATTGCTAGCAAAGTTGGCAGCTGCTAACAGTTCCTCACGATCATCATCTGACTCCCCTGAAAAATCAGACAGTTTGATATATTATTGCAGTAAGGATCATTTATGTGCTTCCTTGGATCCCTGTATTCGTCAATCTAAAGTTCACATTTGTTCAAGAGAAAAATAATAAAGAAGTCAAATTTAGAGAAGAAAAGGATGCCAGGAAAAAAAAAAAATTGATAAGAAAGCCTCCTTTGACATCGGCCAGCAGCAGGGCTAGGCAAAATTAGGAGTTTTAGGGGGCTGTTCAAGAGTAGAAAGGTGGGAAATTGATTAGTAGCTTAGGGTTTGTATATGAAGAAAGGGGAGTTTTGGAGGCCATACACTTGGTGTCTGTTTGGGCTGAGGGAACTAGTAGAAATAGCTTAAAGAAATTAGGAGGGCTAAACAGAAGAAAGAAAACCTAGGAGTCACACCTAGGGTTTGATTGCATTTGCATCACACAATCAAGAGGGAACTGAACAAAAGAAAGCATCAAAATCTTTAAATAGACCTCCTATGCCTTGCCCTACAACAATTAGGGATAGTTTCATAATCTTATAAGGATTAACACTTCCTAGATCCATAAGAGAAAACCTAGACATCAAAATATCCAATAACAACTAAATAACATAAGCCTAAGCTCAAATGCAACTAAGGCTAGCAATAGAGAAAAAAATTAAAATAAATATAATCTGAAATTAATAAAATACCCTTAAACAGAAAATCACAATCAACCCATAATTAAAATTGAACCAAAGTACTAGGATGATTTGACATTTAAACATGGTCTTCTTACATCATCATCATTACTAGTGACAGCCATATTCTTTCTATAGATAGGTAGTTACCAATTCATTAACCATTTTATTCTTGGTAACAATTGATAGAAGTAAAGCTAAATTTACATTTCCATTTTATAATAAAGTTCTCAAAATAAAACATCTACACAGAGCATTCTCATGTGGCAAAAAGTCAGAATTTTGGATAAACAGCTTATATTATTGTATATGGAAAGCAGGAGGGAGATGGATAGAAAGATAAAAAATATATAATTAGATGACTTTGCAAAGTAATAAGTATGATGGAAAACTGCTAAAAGCAGCATTGCAGTTAGAGTAGAATTCGTACCTGCAATATCTGGAGAATCAGCTGGTGGATGCCCTCGAGCAGTGGCTTTCCTGTCTGATGATTTCTTCAAAGGAAGACGCCCTGACTTACTGCAATAAATATAATTTGTAAATAAAAGTTACTACAATTTACTTGGTTTCGGAGGGAGTGGCCAAAGTTTCTTTCCATTATAAAAGATAGAGACAGAGAGAGAGATGAATAACACCTTCCATTCTTTTCAGAAGCAGGCTTCCCACTTCTTTGCGGCTTTGTCAAGGCTGTAGCCTCTAACTTCTCTTTCATTGGAGAGATGATAGACCTAAATGTTGATGAGCCCCTACAACTCCTTCCTTGACTCCACAAACCATTGCCAAAATCTTTGTTGGATATTTTATTCCTTTTTGGTACTGAGACAGGGGTGCTTATATTAGGAGAATTATTTATTGCTCTTTCTTCATATTCATCACTCCCGAATCCTTTCTCCTTTAATTTACTTTCACCATTTTCACCACCAACAGATTCTTCACTTTCAAATAATCTGGCTGGGGATAAAATATTTTCATATTTCACCCTACCTTGTCGAATGCTATTAATGACAACCTTGGCAGGAACTGATCCACTAGTCATACTGGAAGTCATTCTACTACCAACATCAGGAGGGGAACATCCCTCTAATGACATATCCACTTCATCACAATTCGAGACTGGGGATACTACATTTACTCTACGTGTGCGAGAAATCTTCTGAGGTCTCTTGCCAACCCATTGGGCCATGGAGGTCAATGATGATCCTGTAGGCAAAGGCCGCTTATGATTGCTAGTCATACTTACTGCATTGGGCTTGTTAGCATTTGAAGGTTGTTCCCAGGCTTCAACTGTTCCAGAGGAATGAGATACAATAGATGAGTTTCCATCCATCAAAGGACCAACCCGTTGGGCCCTTAAAGCCTTTCCATTGGACAATGTCTGAACACCTCCTACGTGACTATTATCACGAATGTTAAACCTAGAAAAGAAAAGAAAAAGGAAAATAATTCTCATTAAGTGCAAAACAAATGGAGTTCTTAGCAAATAATTGTGACATGAGATGAAATGACAAAAATATGCCTTGGCACCGTGTGGTTATCCATTTATATATGTTGTTACTCTATTATATTTAATAATAATAGCTGCCTACCAAACAAAATAACCACATATATGAATAGAATAACCTCATTGCACCAATGGGTATTTTGGTCATGTCACCCTTGTGCCAACCTTGGAAAGGACTTCAGTGTCCTTACTCCTTTTTCCAACAAAAAAAGAAGAAAAAAAATGAAGGACATTGTGTTGTAATATCAAAGGAAAGAAAACTTCTTAAGACAAGGAACCATTTAGATACAATGTGGATACATACTTGTTCCTTTTATGTACAACTTCTATATTTGATGCATCAGTTAAACCCCTTGAGACCTTTTCTAGCTCATTCTTCGCAGCTGCACACACATTTGAGCTAGCAGACAGGGAAGTAACATCAGGCTTGCTATTACTGCTAGAAGATCCTGACCTGCAAGAAACAGAAAGTTTCAAGCAGTTATGCTCTGCTGTTATTGCATGCCAAAACACTATCTGATAGCAGAAACACAATCTCATTTAACAAAATGGAAAGTAATCCTTAATTGCAAGAAAGCTAAGATATCATGAAAGATGATCACAAACATGGTTAGACATAAGCAAATTAACAATAAGGGAAATGAATGCGATGTAATAGCTTAGATATGAAAGCCATTTAGATTTTATCTTAGAACAGAAAAATTAAGAGCATTTGGATCTGAATGGAGGCAGTTAACTTAGTTGAGTAATTTGAGTGACCAGGAAAAGATATGAGATAATATGTAGTATAATGTTAACAGATGTGTCATGAGCATGTGAAGAGGATCGACATCACAAAAATTGGAAATAACATGTGAAGTCAGTAAACAATTTTTCATTACATGATCCATTCACAAGGATGATTTGGTAAAATTTGGTACTTGAAGTGATGAACTTTCTACCTTGTAATTCAAGATCTTACAGTCAGCAAGGAGGAGTTGCAGCTTTATTTACCTGGTGTTAGAAAGACAACAGAGGAAGATAAAATAATGGGAAAAAGAATTGTTAAGTTGATATATATGCGAATAGCTCGGCATGAAACAGAGAACAAAACCTATGGCTTGCACAACAGGAAAATTTACTCGAGGAGTTAGGACCAAAGATAAGTAGGTATCCCATAATCCTACCATGTTTTGTGGTAAAGAATGTCAGGCTGCTCGGAGATTTGACTAGCAAAGTAAACAGCATGGTGGAGATCAAACTGCTAAGACTCATGCATAGGAACAAAAATAAAACCTATTAGAGCAACAATACAGGAAGCAATTGAAGATGAGAGAGAGCCTCCTGGAAACAGTTCAGGCAAAAAGATGAATGGGAACAAATCCCAGGATGTAAATGAGTCAAAGAACTCAAATAGGATAATTTAAGAGGACACGAGGGAGACCAAGAATTACATGGTTGGAAGTAAACCAATAAAGAATGACACGATGGTAAAATAATTAGAAGGGCCTTCCCAAGCCACCATATAGAGTGGAAAAAGAGTGCAAATTAGAGGATCCCTAACTGTTTTCACTCAGGTTTTATCTTGCCAACTCCATGAACATATGACCAAGCACAATTGTTTTTATCTCGCCAACTCCATGGAAATGTCAAATGCTTAACAAAATAAATCAATTCTCAGCTTAAAGCATGCGGCTTCACGGTGTTAGAAGACAACTTAAAATCAGTAGCCAACACCAACTAATGCTAAAGTGATTAATATAATGCAAAACAAGTTTTACTTCAAGAAATAAAAAAGGAAAACAGAGATATTTACAATATATAAAATATCAAAGGGAAAAATATCACCCCTCTACGTATATCAGACCAAGCAGAATCCTAGTGAAACTCTATTGCCTTCTGAGATCCTTCCACGCCTTGAAACATCCAATTATCCATATCCAATGAAAAGACAACAACCATCTATCTCAGAAATCAAAGGCCATATTTCTAAAGGACCTACCTATTCCTGAGAGTCTACTAAAAGATGAACCTTAGAAGTGATCAATCAGCAGTCCACCTACCACTAATCTTATGATTCTTATCATCTTCAGAGCTTATCAACTTTATATGTGAACTTTCTTTTTACAATAAAAGACTATAGTTATTTAGCTAAACTTTCCAAATTTAATATGATATATTGACTCAATTTGTGCTGGTAATGAAAGTTTGCAATATAGTATCCTTTCAAAGAACCATGTTTTACTTTTACAACTCTGAAATGGAAAAGCAAAGGTCTTCAATGTCTAAGCTTTCCTGGTGGGTCTAGGAAGTCTTAATTTCCACATTGTTTACAGCCATAAGCAGACACCCAACTGACCTTGCATACCCAACCTATTGCCTTCAAAGTAACCATTCCTTTCTACACAAACCCTAAGCTGACAATTTCCAACCTTTCTACCCTTCATCCAACCCTGAAAGCCTAATATCAGCCTACGTCCCTGGCCATCATATATCATCTCTTCCTTTTGTAAGGTAAGGCCAATTTCTAAGAACAAATTTTTACCCCAACAGATTATGGAAGATTCCAAAATATGCATTCAGAATTTTCCTTTGCTTTCTTAAGCTTTTTCCCTAATCAATGAAACCATCTCTCAAGGATAGCTTGTTTTGACTTACTTCATTACCAGAGGATACACCACAAATCCCTAGCACGGTTTTTCTTCAAATATCAACTCTAAAGTTAATTTAGTACCTATTGAAATGAAATATAAACAAAATCATACTGCATAAATCCAAAAGGAAATCAATTTTGTCACTACCGTCTGTCTGTTTTCTTTCAGCATCTTTCTAATTATAGAAATCTGTATGGATTAAACTGAAGAAAAAAAAGGAAGAATTTTGAGGACTACTACTGGGTTCTTTCCATTAGAACCACAGATGAGTCGTCTATACTTGACATGTTTCACAATGCACATTTATACAAGTTCAAATTACTTTGCAGATCTACTGAACCATCATTATCTCATGCCAGCATCTGAATTTCAAAGAAATTCATAATCAGATGTTACCTTAAACATTGGGCATCAGAAGATTGCAGAACAGACTCATTAGTTAGCTTTAGATGCATAACCCTTTTCAGCTCTCCTTCACCATCAACAGATCTGGCAAAAGAACTGCCCGTAGAACGCTTTCTTTTCATTTTTCTGTCCCATGTTTCTCCTCCAGCAGGAAATATCATCTTCTCTTCAACAAAATCACATCCTTCACCACCATCCCTTGGGGAATCCCTATCTTTTCCACTGACCAAACCCTGCCTCACTAAGTTACTACTTTGTCCTTCAGCCTAGAGTTTTCAGATAAAAGTACAAATTAATAACCAATTCAATTTTGTTAAGATTCACCAGAAAAATATAAAGCTCTCAAGGGAAGAAGAAATTGGAATAAATTCATTAAGCACAGAACATGCGATAGTAGTCAGGATTCATGAAATGGGGACCAAAGGAATTATGAGTTTACAATGTATCTTAAATATGTACTGGACTTAAATGAGTTGCACATCCAATATAAGTACCTTAATTTGATTTCCTCTGGTAAGCAGATATTCTAGTCAATTATTGGAAGATCATAAAATAATATCTCTTTAGTGCATGAAGAGAGTCTCTGACCTTATTTCCGTTTAATCTGGTTTTCCTTCTTGTCCAATTGTTTATTGATACCAAAATACTCAGAACTTTAACTCACTCAAATACACCAATCCTTATCATAAGACCAACTGCATTCTAGAATGCAAACTTCCAATTCACTATTCAGGTGTCATCTAAATTTTTCAAAAAATAATGCAATAAAAAAGGAACATTATGTTTGACTATAGATCAAGATAATATGTGGTATCAGACTAGCCCCCAGCTTTCTAAATTCTTAACCAAATTTAAATAAATCCACAAAAAAAAAAATTTATGGCATTCAGCGGTATTGCCAATTCAGCCATACACAGCTCCACAGCTACAAATGCAACAATTACATATTCAACATTTAATGAGTGGATCAACAAGAAATTTATTAGAAATGCCAGTTACCAACCCGTATTTCAGAAATTGATGTACGAACACGCTTATTCAATACATTATTCTTAGGTCTGTCCTCCAGTCTTTGATTCATCAGCTCTGAAGGGCTGCGACAAGTCTGATTTCCCGCCTTTAACAAGTTTGACCCACCTAACCTTTCATTTTTCAAATTCTCATTTCTATTTTGCTTCTTCAAATTTAAAGCCTCACAATACTTGTTCAACTTGTGTAAAGATTCATCCAACCTTTTTGATCGACCCCTGACAAAAATCCTCAAATTTCAGAACTTCCACAACAGTTTAACTAATCAAGTGACAGTAAACAAAATTTTTTCATTACTCTAATTTAAATAACTGAGTAAAGGTAAATTAGAAGGATAGACATTCACGTATATGCATGAAACACAAGCTCCCTATTACACCTTAATAAATAAAATTACTAATAAGACAAAGAGAAGAGATTAGCATGATTTGAGAAAACAAATGATATTCCAAAAATTTGCCTAAATTACCTAGCCTTCACAGAAGACTCTAGCACACTGGCTTTGAATCGCCTCAGTTCCTCTGTAGCCACTGGAGGAGGAGGCTTCAGATTAGAAGCTCCAAAAGGACAGTCATCCACGGCACTTCCAAAAGATATCCCCAAGACCCTCCTTAACTCACCTGACCGAGTGTATTTTTGATCTCCCATGATAATAGGATCTAACACCAAATACTGAGATAATGGAGGTAAATCCCCTGTAGATGTAGGATTTCCCAGGAATAAACTAGCCCCAGAACTAAAAATCCTCCCTTTATTCCCCTCACGAAAGCTTCCAAACCTACCCAAACTGGTATTCGTTAAATTCCCCCTCTGCCCATTAGGATAAGTCCTCTTGAAAGACAATTCCTCTGAACCAGCTGCACTTACATCAAATCTAGAGTTTCCCGCCATTAAGTCAAAGCTAACTGAACGAACTCTCGTGTAGGGTATTTTCAGTTTCTACCATATTTTGTCTTAGAGACTTATGGAATAAGAAATTACTTTGGGACAAGTCAGAAACCTATAAACAAGCGTGGATTGTAGAATAGTTGGAACATATCTGCAATAGCCATGAACTGGAATCAATATACAACTATTTAAATATCTATGTCCTCTATCAACAAAGCAAAGGCCATTAATCTGCAAGAAGAAATAGATACTCTTAAATAACTATAATTGCAATAAGATCGTTGAAGACACCAACCTTACTGCATATAAGTGAGACACCAGAAAATATAATACTTTTTTGATCCAAAACAAATAAAAGTAAGCTCAGCTGAGGTACAATTATGTAATGCAAATTAAGTTCCTTAAAATACAAGCAAAAAACTTGTCAAGAGAAATTTAGTCAAGTTTCATTCCCTCTCTAATTATAAAAAATAAATAAATTTGTAGTGCTAATTCTATAACATTTAATGAATCTTATCACTAAAAACCACATATCACATTACCAAAAAGAAAATTCGTTGTTGACACTGAAGCTAGAACAGTACTGACCCAAGAGTTGTTAAAAACTAAAAGAACGATAATGGGCGATTGGGTGTTAATAGAAAATTTTATTTAAAAATCTTGAACTATCAGTGCAAAGTACATAAACATTAAGGAATTATGTCAGCACATTACAAAAAAAGAGAAGGCTTTATTGACATTGAAGCTAAAACAGTTCGAACCCAAGAGTTAAAGGGGAAACATATCAATAATGGGATTCGACGCCAAGGGTTAAAAATTCAAAATTGTAACGAAAATTCAGTAAGCAAGCTAGCAAACAACCGTTTCAAGATTAGAAACCTAATGTACGAAATTTTACCAGGGGTTCATCAAAAACAGCAAAATTGAACATGGGAAATCTCTAAATAATCCAAACGCGACCGAATAAGTACCTGCATTGACCATCAGATAGAGCAGGAGATCGTATTCTAGAGAGAGAAAGTAACGACGGGGTGACTGGGCTTCAGCTCAGCAGTAGTCATGGAGATTCTGTAGGAGAGAGAGCGTGAGGGTCCCACAGAAATTTAGGGGCATCAGATATGGGAGTGGAGGGGTGAAATCAGGAGCGTTGATAAGGTTTTGAGAAATAGATTTTGCGGTCTCCGTCAACTCGGGGTTGACATTGGGGTCTCCTACTCAAAATATAATGGATACTGTACTGACACTGATACTCTTACTGTGGATGTTGTTATGATGATAACCGGGTCAATAACTCACTTAACCCCCAAAAAAAAACATAGCTAATTACAACTTGCAATTCTATTTATCTACATTTTGGTATACACATATTTTGCTTGTTATTTTATAAAGATAAAATTATAAATAATAATAATAATGATAAAAATAAGAGATAAAAAATAATATATATATATATACATATATATGGACTTTCAAAGTGTGACATATTTTTATGTTTAATTGTTCTTTTGGTTTCTGATTTTGATAAAACAAATGCTTTAGTCCCTCTATTTTTTTAAAAAAGAAAAAGAAAAAGAAAGAAAATGAATTGATTTAATCCTTTTATTTTTATAAAATAAACAGTTTTGGTACCGTTAACCAAAGATACTGGGTTGGCATTATTTTTTATGTCAAGTTAGTCACTTAAAATGTAAATGTACGTGACATGCAAATGACTATTTAAAACCTCTCTAGTTGTAATCCAGAATGAATTATATTTTTCTCACCGTAGCTGATCTCACATCAGAGAAAAAGAGAATAACATGTAATGTGCAACAGTCCAATCATTTGGCGCATAAAAAATTATCCAACTGCACATAGTGTAACTGTTGATCAGCATGTCAACGTTAATGGCTCAAAACTGAAGTGTTTACTCAATCAGTATACAAGTCAAAGCTATTTTAATTTTTATGTACATAGTTAACACTTAGGCCCCTTCTGGCTGTAGAAAGGGGTTTGCAATCTCATCTGTACCATCAGTTGGGGACACGAGCATGACAGCAGTTCCCCTGCAAACCTGCACGGCAACAAAAGCAGTCAAATCGGCAGGGTAATAATATATTTCTGGTGCTCCCAAAGTTAAGGCCAAAATGGCAAATGGATATACATGAGCCTCATCATCAAACCCATGGGAAAGATATTAAGAAGCAGGATTGTTATGCATCATGCATATATACACTCTCTAAGGGCAAGGCTCAGATCAAGAAGACGCATTGACGGCTTCCAATAACGCTTAATCAAAGGATTCAGGCTTGGGGATTTATGTATGACAAAAGAGTCTACCCTAATTGGGTACACCTCTATTTTATCGAATGATCGATCATTTTCCATCAGAATTCCATCATAGTTAGATCATCCAAGATACCAAAACGTAGTTTCAGGGTCTAGCTTTAACCTTTCCTTCCAATGATGCTTCGTATACAAATTATCTACATGTTTCATCCAACAAATATATTCCGCTTTTCATCTAATTCATATGCACGAACTTCTTCATAAGTTCGCTTATCAATTGTACTAGACACATGACATATCCATGTCATGAATGGCTGACCCTTTTTTAATCCTTTTTACATAAAATCATTTGACTAAAAAAGCATATCCAGCAGGTTTCAAAAAAATTGGTTTATACATATGTGCATACTAATGTTCAGCATAAATAAGCAAGTATGATATAATAGTTAAGGTTGGCAATCTCGCAATAAGAATTATGTTAATATTAAAACACAAATGGATGACATAGAGGAAACTTACAATTAAGCCAAGACGTCTGGTCTGATCAGTAGTTTTCAACGGATCATCAGCATCTACAGTAGAAGAGGGGAAAAAACATAATATGCTTTAAATTGCCATGGTGAATGAACAGAATGGTAGATATTTTTCATTAATATACAAAGATGTTATTTAACTTTTAGAATTTTAATTATTCAACTTTTTCTGTCAAGAACTTAAGAACTCTGACGCAATTCTGAGAAAAGGGGCACTACTGACACCAATTACAGGCAGAGATTAGAACAGTTCCCCGGGTAGATTAACTGGTAAAGCCTTCCGCATGCATGTGAAAGTTATATGCATTCTCAATGTTCAAAAAAATTTAAGCTTATTAACGTTCGCAAATGCTGTATCACATTATTTTGGATGAAAGGATCAGTGTGCACGCCACTTGGAATGAAGGCATCATTAGTATTTAAAAGTTTTCAACAAACAAGAAAGAGCTCGGTAAATGCCTATTATTTAGAATAGTATGAATCTGATTGTGGGGAAGCAGTGGCAAGATGATGTTAAAGTACGGCAACCTAGCTCTTAATAAATTCACACCTTAGCTCCCATGAGTCAGCAGAAGTCCCCTCTCTTTACATTTTTTGGTTTGTATTTGGGAAATAGGAAACTCTTCTCTCTCTCTCTCTCTGTCCCTGTCTTTTTTAACATTTTAGCACGTCAAAAAGCTGCAACATGGGTCCTATAAGGATCTAATCAAGCAATTTCATGACACAAAAAAACAAATCATATACCTAAATTGTGTAGGCATTTCATCCTTACTATGGTCGTAAATTTAGCAAACAACAGTTAAAAATGAATTTTCCAATTATGTACACCCTCTAAAAGAAAATAATTGTATTAAGCGCATTGTAGGAAATTGCTGTCAGAACAATATAAATGTTGCATTTATGAAATCCTGGACATGACAATGAAGTAATAACTACTAAAGTATATGTAATGTAATTAAATTGCTAAAGAGAAAAGCAAGGCAGTGGTATTATGTACCTCTTAGAAACTCTACAGCTTCATCTAGGACAAGGTTAAGTAACTGATCATACCCTTTCAGAGTCCCTGTCACTGTAACCCAACAAAATAAAATATAATGAAAAAAACATATAGAAGAATTTACCATCGTTAATGTCCACAAAAGAAGCAACGATTCCCAACTGAGTTTTTGAATGTTTAATTAATCAGTTGAATACTTGTAATTTATATTCAAGTGACTTTTTTCCTTCGCCTATCATTTTTAACAACAAAAATACAAATGAAGAAGATGATGAAATTGTTATGAATTAAAAACTATGGAAATTAGATTCATATATTCAAATATTCATGAACTTAAATTGAGAAGAAAACTCCATTTTCAGGAACCAAAAATTAATTGCAAAAGAAAAGTAAACGGATACAAATACCGCTCTATCAAAATCTTATTCAACATATATAGCTTGTTCCATGTTATTGGTAGCATCATTAATGATTCTTTTAATTAGTGGTTGAAGCTGACTTTGGAGGATTGTAGTTCGTAAGAAAGAGAGGAAACTAGAAAATCAAACATGTTAGCATAGCAAGTTAAGCTAAATTCAGCATTGATAATAAATAATGTTCCTTTCAAGTGACCATGTTCACAAATGACAGAAGATTAGCACAAAAACCTCCACTCGAAGAATTAAGATTTGTTGACGTCCAAATTCCAAAACTATAATGCATTTTTTCTTGCAGCAGTCACAATCTAAGAACCATGATCAAGCTTTGAAACTTCAAATGTACTCCTATTTGAAGCTTATGGACATCTATGCTTCACAGAATATGCTTATTTGTCTAGTCAGTTGATGCACAGATGTTGAGCTTATATCTGCCCACATATTTAGCCAATATGTTCAGATGTTTGTGCATTAAAATATGTAGAAAAAGTTGAGCAACCAGCTAACCTTGTCTACCACCAGTCAGCTTGACTTGAACACCTTTATCGACAAACTTTGCCAGGTCGAGAACCGTTTCTTTTCTGCCTGACTGATTAAATGATAAAACCAAAGAGGAATAGAAAAAAATAAATGCACCGCAAATTGATTTCCATTGATGACTGCGGAACTTATAATGCAAGGCAATCTAGAACAACATAAAATATTTAGATTATTTTTTGGGCCTATCCGATGAAAGTACCATGTAAAAGGACTAACGGAGCCTGCGAAAAGGATATTAGGAATTTATCATAAGAAGGTAATTGTTATCACGTTAGCCAACGATATTCTAACAATAAATTCCGGATTTTATTTAAATTTAGATTACATTGGCTTTAAGCAAGGATTAAGTGGGTTTATGTTTTTAAGTATTGTTAACAACTCAGCACTCAAAATCTATGTTTTCGCATTTAAGTTGCTACTAACTGATTCTTACTATCTTGTACTCTTCTTCCCTTTTGTCCTACACCACTAAGAGTATGTTCTTTTATTGTTAACTTCAAGTAAGCTACAGCCTAAAATGTGATCAACTCAGTTATAAAGAAACTTACCATGTCTTAATTGGGGTTAGGTGTTTGTCAAACTTGTGAGTTTGCTTGAACTTGTGGACCTGTAAAGATGAACAGTTCAATCTGAAAACATAGCTTATAAATATATATATTTATACATAGACCTATAAAGCAGTAGAGGAGAAATAAACTAAGAAGCACACACACTACCCAAAATTGACTATTGAGATACAAGGTCAGTCAAGAAACACGTATGCAAATGTTGAACTCATCGACTTAAAGGGTCTTTAACTTCGTGAAATTTAAATCATAAATAGGGAAATCAGAAATCAAAAACAAAAGAATGAAGCTAACTGAAACCTAGGGCATACACAGAAATACTCGAGTTCCGAAATGCTACAGAACCAGCTAAATCTTCCTATTTCCTAGGGCACAGAGAGACCGAGAGATTCAACTTCCTTGCCATGGTTAGAATATGAAAGAGCAGAAAGAATATTACCTCCTAATACAAAGTAAGTTAGCTGAACTCCTGTCACTGCTTTAGAAATGTCAGGAGATGGGGCCTAGAGCGGGAAGAAGCGCAGTGTCGCCGTCTCTGCGCAGAAAAATGAAGGCTTCTCTTATTCCACCTCTATGGTGAAGACGGGAAAATGGAAGGCAGAGAGAGGGCGTAGAGGGGGAAAGTTTTGTTTTGGGTTTTGAAAATGGCCCATGCTGTTGGGCTATCACTTCCCAGGAATTCTTTTAGCACACCACAAATATCTTTTCCCGCGTCCATAAACTGAATTTCTGAGATTAACCTTCTATCCCAAAAAATATTTCAAACACTATCTGTGATTTTTTTTTTCACAAAATATCAAAATTCGTAATTATTGATTAATTATAGCTATAGATAGTTATAATCTATAATGAATTTACGTTGTAATTACAAATTTACCAAAATTCACAGTCGAAGCCCATTTTGCATTATGAAATTTCATCAATGTTCAAAATCTATAATTGTAAAATTTAATTGCATTACGCATTTCCAACCCAAATTCTATATTTTTAAAATTCAATTATTGACTCTCACAAATATAAAATGACAGGTAAAAAAAATTGAAATTTTTATAATGATATCAAAATTACACTGTAAAATTTACTAGAAGACTAGAACTCATCTAACAAAGAGATAAGCACTTATATATATATATATATATATATATATATATATATATATATATATATATATATATATATATATATATATATAGCATTGACCTTAGTTTTAATAATTAATAACTTTTTTTATCTTCTATCAAATAAAATTAATAATTTTTTAAAAAAAATATTGATTGAAGTGTTCCATGGGGCATAAAGTATTAATATTATGGTGTTGGATCTGACGTGGCCTTCAACTGCCTCATTGTATCCCATTCACAATACACGTCATGATACACCAACTTGTTTGTTTCACTTTGTTGAGAATCAGCAGAGCTGCTGAGGCCAGCTTCTCCATTCCTTCCCAACCCCAATACTCTCACACACTCTCCCCTCGTCATGGCTTTCACAAACGCTTTCCTCTATTCTTCTTTCACCGTCCATGGAAGCAGGACTTCTGATCTCGTTTTCATTCCTGATCTCTCTCCCTCCGAAACGCTCAGGATTTCCTCACTCGGCTTCAATTTTTACCACTTCGGAAACAAAGTCTCGAGGAAGAAGTAAGAATCCCTTTTCATTTTTTGCTGTTTGTTTTTGTTGTCTGGAAAATCTTGAAATGTGTTCCAAGGCTTAGACTACAGTTTTGCGGAATTTCCGTTTTGAGCATGGAATGCAAACAAAATGCTGTCTAACTGTGCACGATTGGAACACGAGGCCCAGAGTTGATTGTTGTTTTCTGTTGTCTTCTATGTGAAATTGGAACAAGTAGAACGAATCAGTGAGATTTTCTGTTTTTGTTATTTTTCTTTCTATTCTTTGCTAGATATCTGACCTGTCAGACCTGATTCCTTTCTTTTTGACTTTGATGCAAAATTATTGATGGTATTTAACCGTTTTATTTGTTCTAAAGTGAAAAATAAATCGACAGGCTACAACCCATAAGGTGGCAAATACTTACGCCAAACAGCTAGGGTGATCTGTGGAATGAGAATGAATTTTGGAATACTCATGTAGAACGTTCTTTCGATATTTAGTAGTTCATTAAGAGTCTTAAGACAATGAACTGTTAAAGCAGGATTGGTTAAGGTTAAGTTTTAGTTGAGCAATTTGTTTTCTTCAAATTTTTTTTTTCCAATTTCAAATGGCTTAACTGATTTACTTGTAATTAGTGTGTGTTTCATTGAATGTCTTACTTATACTGTGGTTATTGACTGTGTGATCTACAGGACTTAGAGTTGTTAATACTTGCTGCACATGATTAGACCTTGAACAATTTTCCCTATGGAGTCATTGTGATGAATCTTTATTCTATTTCTCTTAATACTGGTTGAAATGTCGTGCAGGAATCTTCTGCATACATCTGCCTATGATTTGAATGCGGTTGGTTCAGCCTCAGTGGTTAGTGATGTGTTTCTTGCTACCATTATAAATTTATTTATTTATGTATGACTGTTAGAGGAGAGAGGATAATAATGATATCCCACACAGTTGATAACCTTTAGAAAATGAAAAAGGTTAACTATACTAAAGGAAAACAGTATCTAATATCCTTTATCTTCGAAAAATCACTTCTGTTTATAATTATGAACATCAGAAATAAGATTAATAATATAATTTTATGAGTTAGGAGCCCCTTTATTTGCTGCCTAGAAGTATTTGAAATTTGAAATCTGCTTGAGGTTGTTCATCGTTGCTAGTTGCATATGCCTACTGCAGTAAAGGGAAGAATGAAAATCTGCTTAACAGGGGCTGTTAGCATTCAAATTTTCTGATCCATCTCTGGATGTATTGGGAGGTCTTCGTCCTATCTAACAAGTGTCTTATCCTTGGCATCTTCTGATGTATTTCTACATATGATAACAGCCTTTGAATTTATTTGATATTTAAGCATGACATATTCAATCAGATAGTTATATGGATATTTTAGAAAGCTACGGCAATATCCAGGGGAATGAAGATAAGGTCTTGCTTGGTGTACAGAATTGCTGCATGAATATGTTTCTTTCTCTTCCAATTTTTTATCCTTCAGTCAATTGACCTAACACATTTGATGATCATGTTTTATATATTGTTTTATCTCATAAAAGTTGATATATCTTTGGGAATGTGATGCAGATGTCCAGAGGATATCTTTGTTTTATGCATTTTTTTTTTTTTTTTTTTTGAGTGTTTGTGTGGAGGGGGGATGGAATTTTGCTAGTGTGGATTTGATGACTTACTGCAGAATTATACAACTACCAAGTGTTTTTGTCTAACATCTGATTCTGATCCTTTTCATATAAGGGCATTCTATGCTTTTACGCGCACAGGTTACCATAATATTTAATCAGTTATTCTTATTGCAGAAATCCAGTGAAGATCCGGATAGTGTTCCCACGCCAATTGTTCTGATAGATCAAGATTCAGATCCAGATGCAACAATTGTGCAACTTAGCTTTGGCGATCGCCTTGGAGCTCTTCTTGATACGGTAATGTAACTCCTGCAGACTTGAGAGTGTTCAGTCTGTAACATTGCAATCTAATAGGATCACATAATGGTTTTGGTGGGGCATCCTTGAGGTGCAGTTCTGCATTATATAGATGCCCAAGCTATCTGATGTCCAGAGAAGATTTATCTTTAGATCAATTCTACCGCTATGGCTTTACGACCTCATGCTAACTTAGCTTATCAGTTTTTATTTCTATATATATGTTTTAAGTTTATCAGGATAAGGTTAATCTTCAAGTTTTGTCAGTTGCGACATTTCAAATATAATTACAGTCCCTGGGTTTAACTCTGTTAACTCAAGTAACACAAGTATAGATATTATATCATTTTGTCATGAAGGTCCTAAGGTTTGTCTTACAAGTTTTGGGTTCTTTTAAATTGAGTACATTTAAAGGACTAGAGTTGCATTGTTGATAACTTCATCTTGTCCATTTAGTGGTTATGTTATCCCATCCTCCCTCGTTTGGCGTTATGGCACTCTTTGAAAAGAGGCTCCAATTTTCTTTATTTCATGAACTAAATTCACCTAAAACTGTAGGTGATTCTTCTTTTAATGGTTATGGCTTATCTAATTTATCATTAAGTAAAAAGAAATAGAAAAAGGAAAGAATTATAATGTAGGTGGTAGCTTCACAATAACCAATTCATATGAAATTTTGATGGGTTATTACATGCTTGGGTTACCAAGTAATTATTATACTGAAGGGGGCATCATTCTATGATTACGATATATCAAATTTTGTTATAGATTTGAGATCATTTCTTTGTCTACATCATTTTAGAAGTATTACTAACTGATAATTTAGTTTCTTTTGTTCATGTTAGGGCAGGTAAAAGCACTGAAAGATTTGGGATTGGCCGTATCAAAGGGAACTGTTTCCACTGAGGGATCAATCAAGCAAACAAAATTTTTCATTACAGACTTGTTAGTACACCTTTCTTTC
Source organism: Bauhinia variegata (assembly GCA_022379115.2). Lineage (NCBI taxonomy): Eukaryota > Viridiplantae > Streptophyta > Magnoliopsida > Fabales > Fabaceae > Bauhinia > Bauhinia variegata. The sequence goes on from CM039428.1 coordinate 20,795,103, forward strand.
ATGTTTGGGCATTATTATTTCTATGGTAATGTTATATACAGTCGTTATTCAATTATAATTATCGTGAGCATCACTATTTACATTATCTAACTTCATTAATTTATTTCTTCTATTCCCCACCTGCGATATGGTTCACTATTTAATGATCACTGTAATTAATCAATAGAAATACTTGGAAATATTTCTGTTCACTCACCAAAATATTCTTTTTTCTTTGCTCATTATTTTGTTGACTTTTTATTTTTGCATCAAGATTGTCCCTTCAGAATGCTGAACATAATTATTTGAGGACTGCCTCTGATTGTCCTTTTGTCACAGAAATACTGGACGCAAAGTTGAAGATCCTGATATATTGGAGAGAATTCGACTTACCATTATCAGCAATCTTTTGAAGTATCATCCTGTAAGTATGCTACTTACCTCTTAAGTTCTTCTACGTTGTATGTAAATACATAAAGTTTTCTGATGAGGGTGGTCTTTAGAAGCATAGTTTACCTTTCTCACAAATATTACATATGTTTTTGTAGGAGTCCAGTGCGCAGCTAGCTATGGGTGAGGTATTTGGAATAAAACCTCCAGAAAAAAAGGTGACATCTTACCCTTCCGATTTTTCCTTTTCTTTCTGTATCCTACCTAGAGTTGACTTTAGTTAATCGTTTTATGCAGCTTGATGTTGATATCGCAACTCATGTACAAATCAAGGAAGATGGACCCAAGAGGAGGTTTGCAGTGCAGTTTATGATTAAGTTTTCTGCGTTATCTATTACCTATTTTTCTTGGTCACTGAATTATTTGCATAATTAACATCCCTTACTTGCACTAGATTTTTTATTTTTTTTTGTCATAAATAAGATGGGTCCACAAGCTTTTTAATAATAGCTCTAGCGTTTGGGGAGAGAGCCGGGTTTGATTCTAGAATATAAGAGTGCCAGAGTTTTATCTCTAAGAATTGCATCATTGCACCAAAAAACTTCCTTAGTTAGTTGCACTAGATGCTTGATATCATCTAATGCATTTTAATTAAAAAAATTTCAGCTTGCTTTATATAGAGACAGCAGACAGGTCAGGACTGTTGGGCGAAATCATCGAAATTATTGCAAATATCAACATTGACGTTGAATCAGCAGAGATTGATACCGAAGTAAAGCCTCTCTCTCTCTCTCGCAATGCTTCTTTTTTATTTCAGAATCTATTTTACTGACTTGCTGTTTTCAGGGTTTGGTTGCCAAGGATAAGTTTCATGTCAGTTACGGGGGGTCAGCATTAAGTAGTTCAATGTCCCAGGTAACTTTTGGCGATGTTCCTTTTGCTTCTGTAGAACTAATGTAGCAAATCAAACACTTATTATCTGATTATCATGCTGATTTCATTTCAATTCAATGTCTCAAGTCATTCTCGTATCCACAACACTAACTCTCTATCCTTGACCTTGAATGAGCAGGTTTTAGTGAACTGTCTGCGTTACTACCTCCGGAGGCCGGAGACAGATATTGATAGTTATTGAATCTTTAGTTGTAAAATAAGCCAATGTATCTTGTACCATGTAACCAATGAGGTCAAGATCATCTTACATTCAGGGGGCATACTGTTGTGTGAACTGTGAATTGAACAGATACTTGTAGCATCCATTCTTCTGGCAGCCTAGACTTTGAAAGTGAAAAAGTAAAACCATTTAATTGTTACCCCCAATATTATGATATGGTTTTATTCTGCTTCATAGGATTCTATATTCTATGGTTTAAGTATATATACTAGGAACTGATTCAACCCGCCCTCCCCTCAATCGATTTGGTGGGACACTCTTACAAATTCGTATAGTTGCAAATATATGAAATATTAAATTCAATACAAAATACATAAATGATATGATACAAGAAAGTATGATTAAAAAAATTAAAAATCGCATGAAAGTGTTTTTTTTTTTTTTATAATGAAATTGAAAACTCAAATTATGTAAACTTTTCTAGCTAAAGTTTAACCACATTGAGTTGATTCAACTTCTTGAGATCTTCTCATGACATCATGTTTGCATTACCAACAAAATCCAACCCTTTAAGGGAATAGCTTATAGTCTTAATATGCTACTTCTTATTTAACATCTGAAAAAGTTAATCAAGATAATAATATCCTTCAATTAAAGGCAATTATATTTAAGGTATTGTGGAGTATTTTTTTTATAAGAGATTTTAATCGGGGTTTACCATGTTATAAGAGATTAGTCTTTTTCATGAGATTTAACTCTTGTTGGTAGTTCTTGTAGTTTATAAATGTTTATTTATGAATAGGGATTATTTTATAAATATTTGTATAATTTATGGATGAATTATTAATAAAATTTAAACTATAAAAATTATTTTAAATTTTGTGTGAAACTATGAGAACCAATAGTATAAAATTAATTTATAAAGTTAGATAGCAAAAATTAATTTGTAAATATTTGTAAATTACATAGATTAATTTTTAACATTTTAAATTATAAAAACTTTTTAAATTGTAAGTGAAACTATAAGAATTAAAAGTATAATTAAACCACATTTTTATCAAGGGACTTCCACATTTTTACAATTATTTGACATTTAAAATATTGGATGGCAATAAAATAAAGAAAAAGATCTTTATTACGTAAATTTCATAAAAATAAATTGGCCAACTATTTAAAATTTTAAGTAAAAGTAGTAGCAGACAAAATAAATATGCAAAATTAAAATTAGATAAAATGCCATATTTATCTAAGCTTGATTTTGATGGTTATATATTCATAAATTTATTAATTTTAATAATGGTAAATCTGATAGCCATTAGCATTAACCAATTAGAACTCTGAAAGTGGAGTTATATCACTTTCCCTTAACCGGTTAAGTATATCATCCCTAGTAGGATTCAAACAAGTTATAGGAATTCCTTGTCACTGAAGGTTAGTATGAACAACTGGTCTTATATATAAAACCCCACACCTCTCATATGCTTTTGCTTATCAAATTCAAAACCTCTGAGCTCTAAAAGTCTCCCTTTGTTCCTGTTTCTTGTTTCTTCTGTAGTGATTCTTTTGTTGTGCTTCTGCTATAATGGAAAACAAACAATCTTATGATTTCCATCAAGAATCATCTACTAATGATTCATGGCTTTCCCCTAGCTTCCAAACCCTAAACCTATCTTCTGTCATTGCTTCTTCTTCTTCTTTTATCCAAGAAAACCAAAAATCTCGAGTTTCCGTTGAGTTATCACTTTCAAATTCAACCAGCTACTATGATGATGACCAAAACAAAGTCAAACCCTCTCTTGCACCGAACAAGAGGAAATCATGCCCTAACTCTTCCATGAAAGAGACCAAGAGGATGCGTGGAGGTCAGAAAAACCTAGAAGAGATGAAGTCATGGGGTTATGATTTAAAGCTTTATGAAGATCCATGGAAAATCAAGAAAGTACTCACTCAAAGTGATCTTGGCAAATTAAGCAGACTCTTGTTGGCCACTGATTTGGTTGAAAAATTTATGCTACCAGTCTTGGGTGTTGATGCACAAAGAGATACTAAAAAGCTTGAGAGGGGAACCCAAATCAAGTTGTGGGACGTGGACACTGAAACCATGCACTATCTGATTCTGAAGAAGTGGGTTTCTTCCAAAAGTTATGTTTTGATCGGAAGCTGGAAAAAAGATTTTGTCAAGAGAAGATGCTTGAAGAAGGGAGATGAAATTGGACTTCTTTGGGATCCTTACAAGCACCACTTTGTTTTCTCTATTATTAAGTATGCCTAGTTCTTAAAATTTATTATATGCTTATCAAATACTAAATTTTGTTTAGGTCAACAAAAATAAATAAAAAAAAATTTCATGATTTTGTATTCCATAATCACTGAGTAGAATGAGTCATCAGTTTTTTATGGGTATCATTAACGTTTTTAGTTTGTTGTTCAGTTTTATTTTTCCCTAACAATTTATGTAAGAAAAGAATTAGCCAATGAATTAATTGAACTCCTCTAATTAATGGTTTTGAGACATTCAGTTACATTCGATTTATATCTATTGGTTGAGCTTCCAGAATTACTAAGTTTGAAATTCTAGCAACAAAAAAATAAAAATAAAAAAAATCAAAGCAATATGTTTAAATTAAGAGAAAGATCATTTCTCTCTATATGTGGGAAAAATTATTCATACATTGTCAATCCAGAGAATTTGGTTAATGGAAATAATAATTGTTATGTCCATCAGTTACATCAACATGCTCCTGCATTTAATAACACAAAGGCACAGAAGCTGAAGAAAAAGATAAGAGAATTTAAGATACAAATTAAAGATCATGTCTTAATGCAAATGCTGTTATATCATTCTTTTTTTTAAAAAAAAAATAAAAATTATCTATGAGTATTTCTGTCCCATATTATTAGGAGGGAGATTAATCTAGAAATATTAGAGCTCTTTTGTTGGTCTACTATGAGATAAAAATAATTTGTTTCCTAGGTTAGCAATCCCATTAATTTGTACTTTAAAGAAACTGAAAGGGGAATGGTCCTAACTCAATTACCTTAATGTTAAACATTACAAAATTAAACAGGCAAAGATTGAGAAAGGTTTAGAATTTGATTCTTTTAATGATCAATGTTATAAAGACACCAAGAAAAATAATTTTCATTCTTTTATACATCATCCCAGTGATGCAGGGACTGCTCGCCGTAAAATCACATTAGCTAACTCGATGTGGCTAAAATATTCACGATAAAAGATATATGCTTCCTTTCCAATAACATAGTGGAGTTGTAATTGGACTCCACCATTCATGAAATTGTTCAAATCAATCTCACAAGAAAGAAATCAAGAATTAATAAAAACTTTATTAGATATATAATTAATATATGAAAATAAATATTAAGAGATTGTTGAGATTTTAGTTAGTTGAAATTTAAATTAGGTAATACATAATATAAAAATTAAATAAAAAATAAAACGTTGTTTGTAGGAATCCAATTCCATCACCTTTCTTTAAGCATGCACCTTCTCCTTACAAAAATTAATGCCATATTTAAAATCTAAAAGCTATTTGGATGGGGATATAAACTCTTTTCTTTTTCAAATAGATTTCTTTACAGGGAGCAATTGGTACTGGCTAGTCATATAATTGATAGCCAAACTAAGTTTCTGTTAGTTGGGTGGAGTTGTTAGGCCTCGGAGAAACATGTTGAAGCAAACGCTTGGCAAGGTTTGGAACAGAGGGATTCATGCTTACGAAGGAAACAGAGTTTTGGCCTTGGCTTTGTGTGCACTCAAGCTATTTCCATAGTGGACATGTAATGTCCAACCCTTCTTCTTAAAGCTTGATATGATATTTTTTCGATGATTAGTATGCTTTTATCTTTTCTGTATCTGCTTCGTCAAATTTCACTAAGGATAGATGTTGAGTTACTCATCTTTGAGTGTGGCTTATGGTGGAACAGAAATAAGTCAAATTTATAATGTTAGAAATAAATGGCGGCATAATGGGTATTGCTACTGCTTCTGGAAGAAAGCAATCATTCCGTGGATAAATCATGACATCTGATGCTAAACGTTAATATAGTATAATTATCCCGAAGCTTATATTGCTGATAAGTCAGATAGGATTTAGTGGGCATGTAAAATGTCAAAATTTTAAATCATATTACATCTGCTGGTTGAAGACTAGTTATGGACAGTATTAAGACTCATCATTGCTCTTTGCAGCATATTTTAATTTTTCTTGAGTATCACTGATTATGTGATGGGAAATGAGACATCGACGAAGGTCGAAGTTTAATGTGTAGAAGGATATCTGATAATATTAACTTATTTTCTGGTGCAAAGGTTGTGGACGTAACCATTCATTCGATAATTTTTCTTTTCTAACCCTCATATGAATGGTTATATCAAATGTTGGAGCTATCTCTAGCACCAAAGAAAGTTAGAATTTTACTATGATAAGCTTAACTAATTCTATTTTGTCATCTGGAAAATTCTAAAATCAACTGGCATCCTGCAATCTGGTTTAGGAAGGTTTCTAATCCATTTTTCACTAGTATTTATTATCTAATTCGGGAATCACTGAACCATTAAAGACCTGTCTGAGATCCCTTCTTCTGTATAATAGTCACCATTATCAGATATACCACCTGTATGTGTAGCTTAACTATGTTCATGCATTGAGTGAGCTCTCGTGTATATCTTACATCTGATAGTGTTTTTTACCATTCATCGTGGAATTACACATTTCAAAAGGGTAGTTGCTTCCTACTTCAAAGTTTAGCAACTTGTACCTCCTAATCTATTATATGGTTTATCTACAAAGTTCCTAGTTATTCTGAGATAACTTTTCCCTTTTTCTTTTTGTTGATTATTTGGTTGCAATGTTGATTAGGTTCCTATGGCACCGAGAAGCTTTTTTGGTGTAGAGGATTTCATGGATGACGACAATAGCCGACCTTATACTTACCAGAAAGAGAAGAAGTCAAAGAATCCAACCAAGCATGTCTCGTTACAATTGCCTACATGGAACCTTTTTACACTTGATGTGTTTATCTCCAAACGATTTGTATCAGCTTCACTCACTCATAGAGTAACAAAGCAAACAGGTTGCAGTTGCTGGCGCCAACTCAAAAGACATAAAAGTTGTGCTCAAGTCTCGTTCGGACATACCGGCGTGTTTGGCCATCGGTCAGATTTTAGCCGAAAGAGCTAGAGAAGCTGATGTTTACACTGCTTCTTATACTCCAAGAGAAAGGGACAAGTTTGAAGGGAAAATTAGACTCGTAGTTCAATCACTTATTGATAATGGGATTGATATCAAGGTTTACCTCGACTGAGTTATTCACTTCTTTTGGAATAATTTTCCCTTTGAAATTCTATAGGTAATAGAAAAGGCTGAGATTCCTATTTTATTTTGTGTTCCGATCCCCTCAACCATTGCTCTGTTTCAATGTGAGAACTCATTGAATTTAGTGAATGTAGGTAAAGTTTAATATAATAGTCCATTCTTTCCTTCCTGCAGAATTTCTCATTTTCTGAATAAATGGCGAGCTTTGTTGGTCAACCTTAATTGAGCCAGTTTCATCTCTTTACTCTTTTGCTGGCTCTAGATAACGTCTGCTGTTACAATTGAAATCACAATATCATGACTTATGACATGTTAGATAACAGCAAATGTTTTCAACATCCTAACCCACCTTCACTTTAAACAGTTCGACTTCAAAATCAATATGTTGAGTTCAACTCTTAACTATGATCCAACTTTCACTTTGTTAGCATTAATAATCAATTACTGTCGTGTATCACGCAGGGATCTCTAGAATGTGGCAGGAGAAATCGAAAATGATTTTGATGCTCCGAAAGGACTGTCAGACAAACACAGCTAAATTGGCCTACCGAAGATTTGGCAGCACTCGAGAGGGGAGAAAAGTCATCCATATAAAAAGGATTTGTCTCCTTCCAGGGGAAATAAAAAATAAAAAATAATTTTAACAAGATTTTAGAACCTGAAATGAGAGCTACGAGATAATAAAATTTATTTTTTTTTATAAATGATTGAGTTTTTTTAAATATGTTAATAAGAGTTAATTCTTTAATTATGTATATAATAAAACTTTGATAAACAATATATATATATATATATATAGAAAACAAGAGTAATCTTTTACAATTGATTTTCACGTGCATAAATTGTTGAAAACCTTGATTTTGGTAGATGACGGTCCCTTACAGAATGTCAAAATTGTCACGTTGTATAATTGTTGAGTATCCGTAATTGCCATTGGAGGGTTCAAGGATATTTTCATTTTTCCGGACATACCAAATTAATTGTGAGTGGTAGCTTCATGAATTGAAGGAAAGAGAGCCATACAACGTTCAATTTAATGAGACGATGAATTTATCTTCATAAAATCAACCACTTTTATTTTTGAATCCTGCGGCTGCCATTGAATTTAATTTTTTTATGACTACTAAAATTACAATTTTACTTGTACCAAACAAAAAAAGACGCCTTAAATCAATTATACACGGTATAAGCATCTACATTCCTCTAAAACCTTTTTTTTTTTCGGATGTCTAAAACTTAATTTTTACTATTATATAAACATAAATAAGTAAAATAAGTACATATATAAACATAGTAATCGTATAATATTAAAATATTTAATTATTTTATATGATGTGAAAAGATATTACTTTAAATGGAAAAAACAAAAATTGAAATCCTAGGGTTTAAGAATAAGAATCTGGAAAGGGTAAATTTCACGTGCAATACTATTAAAATAGGGACATTCTGTTCCTTTTCCATAGATGATAAGCTTATTGATAACGTCAGTTCAATTAATTTAAGGAGGGTATACTTGACGTGTTTCATATTCCTTGGACAACCAATGTGTCACCGCATTAATGAATCGAGAGAGCACCCGTTCATTTAGTGGGACATGTGCATGCATAGCATTTATATATCTTCATAAAATCATTCATTCCAACCACCAAAATTAACATAATTAAAAGTTTGAGTTTGACTCTGAAAATATAATTAATTAAAATTTAGTAAGTAAAATTTTATTATTTTTATAATTATGTTTAACTTAAACTAGATTAATTAATAATCTATGTTTAAAGTTGACATACACATAATAAGAAATATAATTAATACATCAAAATTCTTTTTAAGTCTCTTAATATATTTCTAATTTATTATAAATAAGAAGGAAAGTAATTAATAAGTTGTAAAAATTAATTAAAAATATAAAATATAATTAGAAAGATAATAATTAATATTTCTTTAAACTTATAAAACAAAACAAAAAAAATTTCTTTTATACCAAAAGTTTGCAAAAAAAAAAAAAAAAACTCATTCACTCCATTAAATATTTACAGAAATTAATTTGACGGCTTATATGATCTAATTCTAAGAAATTATATTTTCTCTTTATCCTTTCTGAAACTTAACCTTTGAATTTTAGAGTGAAATATTGCACCTTTACACACATATAAATATGTAGTTAATGGATTCAAAATAATTCCAATTGACTTTTTTTTAACTTTCAATTTTTTGTTATTAGGTTTTCCTTGTGAAAACTATTTACTAGTATCTAACAATCCTTAATTGGATATTAACTAATCTTAATTTTTAAGATTAGATACAAATAATTAAGTCTTTTGTCGGAAGAAATGAAAATAAAATATTTAAACTTAAAATCTCAACTTTATTAGAACTAATTATTTTTTATTGGAGTTTTATTAAGGTACTTTTATCAAACATGATGAAAGAACTTGCTTGCTTGGATTCAATTCTTAAAATTTTTTATTATCGAAGAATTGATTTGAGAAGATCAAGTATTCATTAAGAAATTATTATTTTTCAATAGTTAATTATGAAAATGGGGGAAAAAAATAGTTTATGGACCCTTCAAAATATATGATGATCTAAATATACTATAAAATTTAATATTATAAAAATAACTTAATTTATCTAACAATTAAGCGATAGCTTGTTAATAAAATTTAGCAATTTACTTACATAGATGTTTACTTGTCTCTTATTTGGCCTGAAGGCACCTTCAAGGTTAGGGGGCAATTGTCTTTAATGGCAATTTTATTTTCACTGATTAAGTCCCTAGTCTCTAGTCCATAGTCCCTACTCCCTACGCCCTTTCCTAAGAAATTGATGGCCTCTCATAATTTCAATGGATAAATTCCACATATTATTTTCTTTTCTCATTTTCGAAATAAATATCAATGTTATTCTTTGAATCTAATTGATAATTTTCCATGGTCAAGGAACCTTTTTTGCCATTGTCTACTTTTCCATTATAGAGTCTCAGGTAGATAAGTTGAACAACTATAAATTGCTGACCACTTGGCAGTTCTTTTGTAAAGCTGCAATGTCCTTAATCAAGATTATCCTTTGTTGACACAAAAGGAACTAAATTCCTAACATGACAATCACCAAATCATTCTTTCTTGCTTTCTAAATTCTCCATTAAGCAATAGCATATGTTCCTTGTCTGCTTTTACCTTTCAAATTATAATTATAATTACCATTCCATATCTATATACATTCACAACTTTTTTAATAATTAATACCAAAAAACTAATATTTAATAAAAAAAAAATACGAGTGTCAGATCAAGTACTTGGATTTTTTCAATCATACAATCCAATTATTTTCTCTCTTATTTCCCACATAATCATATCATCACTAATGCATATATCAATCATAAAATGCCCATAATTGACACACTAACTAGAATTCAATGTTTGGCTAGCAATGAATTCTTTGATTTTGTAAATAAGATTATCAGCATGTGCAGCAACACTCGTGTCATTTTCCATTGCAACAGCGTTGAGATAAAAAGAATGAGGCATTCCCTCATTCATAAACAGCTCCACCTCCTTGTTAGCCTTCTTCATTGCTTCATAGTACTCCGTCTGTGTGTCTAACATCAAATCCATCTCCGCCAGACAAACCAGAAACGCCGGCAGATTTAGGCCGTGGAGCGGCGGAGCACCGGCGCCCATTGGGCACGTTATTGGGTGGTCCTTGTTGCTCCCAACTGGTAGTCCCAAGCTCAAAAGCTTATCCATCATTTCCAATGTTAACATGGTTGACTCCGGTTTTTCTAGCTCGGACTTGCTTCGCTCCGACCGGACAAAACCGGGATGAATGGGAATCCCGCCGGCCAGTTTCAGTGTGTTCAATTCAACATTTCCGGCTCTTGCAGCTACTTGATGCACCACGTTGCCACCGGAACTATCTCCAATGAGAAAAACCCGGTTGAAGTCCCCATGGTTCTCGAGCCACGGCTCGTGGGAATCGCCTTTAGAGACGGATTGAAGCCAGAGAAGTCCTGCAAAGGCGTCGTCTATGGCGGCGGGAAGACGGTTTTCTGGAGCTAGGCGGAGATAGACAGACACACAAACGACTCGGGCAGTTCGAGTGAGTCGGCTGTAGAAGTTGTGATACATGAACCAGTCGGTTTGGCTTATGCAGAACCCGCCACCATGAAAGTGGAGGAGAATTGGTAGTTTGTCATCGTCTTCAAGATCCTTCTCCGGAAGATATATCCGGACACGTTTGCCGGAGCTTTCATCGGTGACAACGTCCTTAGTGGCGACTCCGTCGACAAACTCGTCATGGGGAGGTACCGGTTGAGTAACAAACTTGATTTCAGGTGGACCGGTCCATGTCCGTACTACCGAACCGTCGTCGTAAACTTGTAGCCAGCCGGAGACATCCTCGACAAGTTTCCTCTCCTTGATCATGGATATAGCATATAAGATATTCAAGTATTGTTTAAGAGAGTAATTAGTGTGGTTGAACAAAGTCCGAAGGATCTCTTTAAATAGACAGTCGATTGTCAGGTTTCGTCTTTTAGTTTTACTTTCCCTTGGTAAAGAAATTTTTATTTTAAAAAAATCTAAATTATAAAAATTAAAATTAAGTTATTAAATTATAAAATTAAAATTAAAATTAAAATTAAAATTATTTATATTAATTTAAATTATAAAATTAAAATTACACTATAAAAATTAAATTATTTTTAATATCAATCATAAAATTTATAATAAAAATAAAGATATTTTTTTATATATAAATTTTTAAAAAAATTAATTTATACTTATATAAAAATATATATTTATTTTTTTATATTTTTTTACAAATCAAATATTATAAAAAAGTTATTTTTTTAATTACATATCAAAAGTTATAATTTTTTTTATTTTTTTAATTTATTTCTTTTTTTACTCTTTCTTTTTAATTACAACGTACGAATTTAGTCTATTGGCACGTTTGCCGAGGGGTTGAATGCTTCTTCTTCCCACTAGAAGCAATGTATCTGAATGATGGTACACTCGTATGTCTAAACTCTAAAATGAGAACGACTTGTAATATTGACCAACACTTTTCACATTAATGCCTTTGCAAAGAAGCCTCACCCATCTTTGGAATTAATCCAAAAGCCATAGCCATGTGCTATGGTTGGCCTCATTTAGAAAAAGAAAATCTCGTTTTTGTACACCTGAAGAAAAATATAAAATGGGTGTACACTTAAAAATTATAAGTGTACGCTTAGTTATACACCCTATAGTATATATGTTAACTCTTATATAAAATTATAAAAAATAAAAAGAAAAGAGAAAATGCAAAAGTAGGTGTACTTTTGTACCTTCATTGTAAACTTTCTTACCGTTTTAGCCGTGGAGGAATTGGATTCCTATTTTGCTTTGAATAGATTCGTTTTGAATGCTATACGGTGGAAAGACAGAAAAATATCAAATCATTTTTTTTATTGATAAATACTTTTTGAAGAACTAATATGATTCCATTGGTTATAAATAAACTATTTTTATTAATCTAGACTGGAAAAGGTGTTCACAATATCTACAAGTGTAAATTAGAAGATAATCATTTTTAGTTTATTAAATCTCTACTTAAATAGAACATGAGAATCTGTTTTCATCAATTTTGGAAAATCTTGTAATATTTTAGTACTGTGGTCTTCACTAAAACTCAACCTGACTTTTTAAAAAGATGCAACAGATAATTAAGTAGATATATAATAAGATGCAAATACATAATTAAGTAATTTATTCAAATTCAAGAGTGCCCTCTTTGGCTAATTCAAGTTGATGGATTAAATTAATTTTGAGAAGAATTCTTCTTGCAGCTGGACCAATATTCAGATGCCAGTTTAGAGAAGGAAGAGTTGGTCTCCATAAGCTTTGAAGTCTCATCATATTCCACTAGTTTCCCTGCAAAGAGAGGAATAAAAGTAAAGTTATCATCTCAATACTCTTACATGCTACTTGAGAGAAAAAAGTAATAAAGGAAACTAAGAGCATGAGGATTACCATCAGACAGGACCATGACCATGTCACTATCTATAACAGTTGAAACTCTATGAGCCACAGTAATGACTGTGCATTCTGAGAATTCTTGTCTGATAACTCGTTGTACGATAGCATCTGTGGCAGAATCAATAGAAGCAGTAGCTTCATCCAGAACGAGGATTCCATTCCTCTTAAGGAGCACTCTTCCAAGACAGAAGAGTTGCATCCTGCAATCTGGTTTAGGAAGGTTTCTAATCCATTTTTCACTGGTATTTATTATCTAATTCTGGGATCACTGAACCATTAAAGACCTGTCTGAGATCCCTTCTTCTGTATAATAGTCACCATTATCAGATACACCATCTGTATGTGTCGTGGGTCACTCACTTGTGCGGCCCATGACATTTGTTTAAAAGAAAAAAAAAAAATCAAAGCTTCCGTTGGAAGCTACGTGAAATAAAAGAAAAAAAAAAAAAAGTGGGAGTGGTTTGGGTGTGCCAGAGGAGGAAACGGAGCCCGAAACCAAGGAAGAAAAGAAATAGCAGCGACGCAGCAACTGAAGGGAGAAGAAGAAGAAACTTTCAAGGGGATTTTGGTAGGCCAAATTGTTATTGTTTAAGCTACAATTTTGGTATGTTGTTTCTGACTATGTGAGTTACACATTGATGTAAATTATTTGTTGTATTTCCTCTCTTTTGATGCTAGAGCTGTGGTGCTCATTTTGTGGGTTTTATATGTTGTTATCCACCATTGTTGGTGATGATTGATGGTTATTGATCCCTAGAAGACTAGGAAGATTAAACTTGATGTGTCCATTATTTTGAGAATAGTGGAGATATTTTACTGGACTAAGTCTCGTGGTTTTTCCCTCTCATTAGGGGTTTTCCACGTTAAAAATCTTGGTGTCTCTGGATTTATATTTTCTAATATCTGCTGATCATTGTTGATATATTATTTTGTTGCTTGGGATTTGTCTGGAGAATATATAATTTTGAACAGAGAGAAAAAGAATTGTTTTATTGCTTCCGTTGTGCTAACACACCAGGTGTGGGTGTTTTTTCTCCCAACAACTGGTATCAGAGCCATATTAGTTGGGTATCTGTGTTGAAGGAAAAATGAAAACCAACACAAGTCAAATGATCAGCTTGAATGGCTCCAATTTTGCTATTTGGAAAGGAAAAATGGAAGATTTACTCTATGTTAAGCAATTTCATGAACCTATGTTTGCTTCTGAAAACCCTGAAAAAATTTTAGATGATGAATGGAACTTGTTGCATAGACAGGTGTGTGCCTATATTAGACAGTGGGTTGATGATAATGTATGGAATCATATAGCAGATGAAACTAATGCTAGAAAACTATGAAACTGGCTTGAAGAGTTATATGCCAAGAAGACTGGTAATAGCAGGATGTATTTAATCAAGCAATTATTATCCTTGAAATATCAGGAAAGGTTTCCAGTTGCAGATCATATAAATAATTTCTAGGGTGTGATGAATCAACTTGCTGGTATGGGAGTGAAGTTTGAATATGACATTCAAGGGCTATTTCTTTTGGGTTCCTTGCTAGATTCATGGGAAACTTTCAGGACCTCCTTGTGCAATTTTGTTCCTGATGGTATAGTGTCATTAGAGCTTGCCAAGAGTAGCATTTTGAATTAAGAGATGAGAAGAAAATCAATGGGATCCTCATCACAGCTAGAAGCCTTGGTTAGTTAATCAAGGGGGAGAAGCCAAACTAAAAACTTCTAGAAAGGTGAAAGCCGCAATAAGTCAAGGGGGAAGTCAAAGTCTCGAAAAAGTATCAAGTGTTATCATTGTAATAAAATAGGTCATATGAAAAAAGAATGCATACTTTTTAAGCGTGAGAATTCACAGGAAAAAGGTGAAGATAAGAAAGAAGAAAAAGATACAGCTGCAGTTGCATTTGATGGTGATGTTGTTGTTGCTAGAGGTGAGAACTTCATATGCCAGGACACCAATTGGATTGTAGATTCCAGTGCTTCATTCTATGTGACTCGAGATCTAGAGTCTTTCTCATCCTACACTGCAGGTGAATTTGGTAGAGTGAGGGTGGGAGATCATGGGGTATGTAAGGTAGCTGGTATGGGGGATATTTGGTTGAAAACTAACATTGGATGTAAGCTGCACTTAAAGAAAGTCATATATGTTCAAGATTTTTGCCTCAACATAATTTCAGTTAAAGCACTTGATGAAGATGGCCATGAAATTACATTTAGTAGTGGCAGTTGAAAAATCACCAAGGGATCTCTCGTGATTACAAGAGGGCAGAATGTAGATACTCTTTATTGCATGTTAGCTAAGTTAATAGCAGCTGAGGTAAATGCAGCAGAAGATTATTCTACATAATTATGGCATATGCAACTTGGCCACATGAGTGAGAAGGGACTTAAAACTCTTGTCAGGCAGAAACTGCTTCCTATTAGAGGTAATTCTTTAAAACCTTGCACTCATTGTTTAATTGGAAAACAACATAGATTTTCATTTATTAGTTCTCCACATAGGAGGTCACATGCACTTGATTTAGTCCACACTGATGTTTACACAATGGATTCTAGAACACTTGGTGGTTATTTATATTTTGTCACTTTTATTGAAGATTATTCTAAAAAAGTGTGGGTGTTTACTCTGAAATCTAAAGATGAGGTGCTCGATGTTTTCAAACATTTTCATGCAAGTGTTGAAAGAGAGACAAGCATGAAATTAAAATGTGTCAGAGCAAATAATGGTGGTGAATACAGGGGTCCATTTGAGCAGTATTGTAAAGACCATGGTATCAAGCTTAAGAAAACAGTTCCAAAGACTCCACAGCAAAATGGGGTGGCAGAGAGAATGAACAGAACCATTACGAAAAGAATCAGATATATGTTCTCTTATGCAAAACTTCCTAAAGCCTTTTGGGGTGAAACAATGAGAACTGCAGTGGATCTAATCAACCTTTCTCCTTTAGTTCCTCTTAGTGGTGATATTCCTGAGAGAGTTTGGAAAGGAAAAGATGTCTCATACAAGCAGTTGAGAGTATTTGGCTACAAAACATTTATTCACATTCCAAGAGATGAAAGATTCAAGCTTTATGGGAAATCAAAATAGTGTAGTTTCCTAGGCTATGGTAATGAAGAGTTTGGTTACAGATTGTGGGATCCGGTTAACAAGAAAATTGTGAGAAGTCGAGATGTTATTTTCTTTAAAGACCAAACCATTGAAGACATTGAAAAAGAAGACAAGCCAAAACCAATAGCCAGAAATGACAATGTATATGAACCTGAACTTCCTGCTAGAAATGTTAATGATGGGGGAGATGCAAATACAAATGGTGAGAACAGAGAAAATAATTTTCTACCACGAGCTGATGTTAATGTACCAGTTGAGCCAGTTCCACTTTAACCAGTACCACCAATTAATACTGAATTGAGAAGATCTGTGAGACAATCTCATCCTTCACAAAAATATCCTCCTCATGAGTATGTATTGTTGACTGATGGGGGAGAGCCAGAAAGGTATGAAGAGGCCTTAGAACATGAGCACAAAGATAAGTGGTTGATAGCCATGCAAGAAGAGATGCAATCCTTACAGGAGAATCACACATTTGAGTTAGTGAAGCTGCCACAGGGCAAGAAAGCACTCAAGAATAAATAGGTGTTTAAGGTGAAGACAGATAAAAATAGCTCACAGCTAAGATACAAGGCAAGGTTGGTTGTGAAGGGTTTCAATCAGAAGAAAGGTATTGACTATGAAGAAATTTTTTCACCAGTGGTGAAAATGTCTTCGATCCGAGTTGTGCTTGAGTTAGCAGCTAGCCTGAATTTGGAGATTGAGCAACTTTATGTGAAAACAACATTCCTTCATGGTGATTTAGAGGAAGAAATATACATGGAGCAACCTGAGGGGTTTGCAGCAAAAGGTGAAGAAGATCTTGTTTGCAGGTTGAAAAAGAGCTTGTATGGTTTAAACAAGCACCCAGACAGTGGTATAAAAAGTTTGACTCCTTCATGGTTGATCATGGGTACACTAAAACTTCTTTTGATCATTGTGTATTTATGAAGAAATTTTCCAATGGTAAATTTATCATTCTCTTATTATATGTGGATGACATGTTGATTATTGGGCATGACAGAAAGGAGATTAGAAATCTTAAAAAAGAGTTAAGCAAGTCCTTTACTATGAAGGATTTGGGTGCTGTAAAGCAAATCCTTGGCATAAAGATTATTCGTGACAGGAAGAATGGAAAGTTGTGGTTGTCCCAACAAAAATACATTGAGAAGGTGTTAGAAAG
The DNA here is from genome assembly GCA_022379115.2 of Bauhinia variegata. Lineage (NCBI taxonomy): Eukaryota > Viridiplantae > Streptophyta > Magnoliopsida > Fabales > Fabaceae > Bauhinia > Bauhinia variegata. Next base: position 20,812,208 of record CM039428.1, read on the forward strand.
GTTCAACATGGGAAATGCCAAACCAGTGGGTACACCACTTGCAGGTCACTTCAAGTTGAGTAAGAAACAGTGTCCTACAAGTAAGATTGAAAAAGAATAAATGAAAAAGATTCCTTATGCATCCGTTGTTAGTAGTTTGATGTACACCATGGTATGCACAAGACCTGATATTGCTCATGCAGTTGGTGTTGTTAGTAGATATCTCTCTAATTCTGGTAAAGAACACTGGCAAGCAGTAAAATGGATTCTCAAATATCTCAGAGGTACTTCTAGATTTTGTTTATGCTTTGGTGCCGGTAAACCTGTGTTGAATGGCTACACAGATGCTGATATGGCAGGTGATGTGGATTCTAGGAAGTCTACTTCTAGGTATATGATGACCTTTGCAAAGGGACCTGTGTCATGGCAATCTAAGCTACAGAAATGTGTTGCTTTGTCTTCCACTGAGGCTGAGTATATTGCTATTACTGAAGCAGGGAAAGAGCTCTTGTGGATGAAAAGATTCCTACAAGAACTAGACCTCAATCAAGAGAGGTATGTGGTGCACAGTGATAGCCAAAGTGTTATTCATCTCAGCAAGAACTTGACCTTTCATTCAAGTTCAAAACACATTGAAGTGCGGTACCATTGAATAAGAGATGCATTGGAGAAAAAACAATTTTCTCTTGAGAAAATCCATACTAACGATAATGGTTCAGATATGATGACTAAGACCTTACCCATGAGAAAATTTGCTACTTGCAGGATGAAAGCGGGTATGGTTAAGTATGGCCCCAATAGTTCGTGAGGGGGAGAATTGTCGTAGGTCACTCACTTATGGGGCCCATGACATTTGTTTAAAAGAAAAAAAAAAAAAGTCAAAGCTTCCGTTGGAAGCTACATGAAATAAAAGAAAAAAAAAAAAGGTGGGAGTAGTTTGGGTGTGCCAGAGTAGGAAACGGAGCCCGAAACTAAGGAAGAAAAAAAATAGCAGTGACGCAGCAATTAAAGAGAGAAAAAGAAGAAACTTTCAGTTGGATTTTGGTAGGCCAAATTGTTATTGTTTAAGCTACAATTTTGGTATGTTGTTCCTGACTATGTGAGTTACACATTTGTGTAAATTATTTGTTGTATTTCCTCTCTTTTGGTGCTAGAGTTGTGGTGCCCATTTTGTGGGTTTTATATGTTGTTATCTACCATTGTTGGTGATGATTGATGATTGTTGATCCTTAGTGGACTAGGAAGATTAAATTTGATGTACCCATTATTTTGAGAATAGTGGAGATATTTTACTAGACTAGGTCTCATGGTTTTTCCCTCTCATTTGGGGTTTTCCACGTTAAAAATTTTGGTGTCTCTGGATTTATATTTTTTGATATCTGCTTATCATTATTGATATATTATTTTGTTGCTTGGGATTTGTCTGGAGAATATATAATTTAAAACAAGGAGAAAAAAAATTGTTTTATTGCTTCTGTTGTGCTAACACACCAGGTGTGGGTGTTCTTTCTCCCAACAATATGCGTAGCTTAACTATGTTCATGGATTGAGTGAGCTCTCGTGTATATCTTACATCTAATAGTTTTTTTTACCATTCATCGTGGAATTACACATTTCAAATGGGTAGTTGCTTCCTACTTCAAAGTTTAGCAACTTGTCCCACCTAATCTATTATATGGTTTATCTATAAAGTTCCTAGTTATTCTGAGATAACTTTTCTCCTTTTCTTTTTGTTGATTATTTGGTTGCAATGTTGATTAGGTTCATATGGCACCGAGAAGCTTTTTTGGTGTAGAGGATTTCATGGATGACGACAATAGCCGACCTTATACTTACCAGCAAGAGAAGAAGTCAAAGAATCCAACCAAGCATGTCTCGTTCAAACAAAGAACAATTGCCTACATGGAACCTTTTACACTTGATGTGTTTATCTCCAAACGATTTGTATCAGCTTCACTCACTCATAGAGTAACAAGCAAACAGGTTGCAGTTGCTGGCGCCAACTCAAAAGACATAAAAGCTGTGCTCAAGTCTCGTTCGGACATACCGGCGTGTTTGGCCATCGGTCAGATTTTAGCCGAAAGAGCCAGAGAAGCTGATGTTGACACTGCTTCTTATACTCCAAGAGAAAGGGACAAGTTTGAATGGGAAAATTAGAGCCGTAGTTCAATCACTTATTGATAATGGGATTGATATCAAAGTTTACCTCGACTGAGTTATTCATTTAGTGGGACATGTGCATGCATAGCATTTATATATCTTCATAAATCATTCATTCCGACCACCAAAATTAACATAATTAAAAGTTTGAGTTTGACTCTGAAAATATAATTAATTAAAATTTAGTAAGTAAAATTTTATTATTTTTATAATTATGTTTAACTTAAACTAGATTAATTAATAATCTATGTTTAAAGTTGTCATACACATAATAAGAAATATAATTAATACATCAAAATTCTTTTTAAGTCTCTTAATATATTTCTAATTTATTATAAATAAGAAGAAAAGTAATTAATAAGTTGTAAAAATTAATTAAAAATATAAAAATATAATTAGAAAGATAATAATTAATATTACTTTAAACTTATAAAACAAAAAATAAATAAAAATAAAAAATTTCTTTTATACCAAAAGTTTGCAAAAAAAAAAAAACTCATTCACTCCATTAAATATTTACAGAAATTAATTTGACGGCTTATATGATCTAATTCTAAGAAATTATATTTTCTCTTTATCCTTTCTGAAACTTAACCTTTGAATTTTAGAGTGAAATATTGCACCTTTACACACAGATAAATATGTAGTTAATGGATTCAAAATAATTCCAATTGACTTTTTTTTAACTTTCAATTTTTTGTTATTAGGTTTTCCTTGTGAAAACTATTTACTAGTATCTAACAATACTTAATTGGATATTAACTAATCTTAATTTTTAAGATTAGATACACATAATTAAGTCTTTTGTCGGAAGAAATGAAAATAAAATATTTAAACTTAAAATCTCAACTTTATTAGGACTAATTATTTTTTATTGGAGTTTTATTAAGGTACTTTTATCAAACATGATGAAAGAACTTGCTTGCTTGGATTCAATTCTTAAAAATTTTTATTATAGAAGAATTGATTTGAGAAGATCAAGTATTGATTAAGAAATTATTATTTTTCAATAGTTAATTATGAAAATGGGAAAAAAAAATAGTTTATGGACCCTTCAAAATATATGATGATCTAAATATACTATAAAATTTAATATTATAAAAATAACTTAATTTATCTAACAATTAAGCGATAGCTTGTTAATAAAATTGAGCAATTTACTTACATAGATGTTTACTTGTCTCTTATTTGGCCTGAAGGCACCTTCAAGGTTAGGGGGCAATTGTCTTTAAGAGCAATTTTATTTTCACTGATTAAGTCCCTAGTCTCTAGTCTCTAGTCCCTACTCCCTTTCCTAAGAAATTGATGGCCTCTCATAATTTCAATAGATAAATTCCACATATTATTTTCTTTTCTCATTTTCGAAATAAATATCAATGTTATTCTTTGAATCTAATTGATAATTTTCCATGGTCAAGGAACCTTTTTTGCCATTGTCTACTTTTCCATTATAGAGTCTCAGGTAGATTAGTTGAAAAACTATAAATTGCTGACCACTTGGCAGTTCTTTTGTAAAGCTGCAATGTCCTTAATCAAGATTATCCTTTGTTGACACAAAAGGAACTAAATTCCTAACATGTCAATCACCAAATCATTCTTTCTTGCTTTCTAAATTCTCCATTAAGCAATAGCATATGTTCCTTGTCTGCTTTTACCTTTCAAATTATAATTATAATTACCATTCCATATCTATATACATTCACAACTTTTTTAATAATTAATACCAAAAAACTAATATTTAATAAAAAAAAAAATACGAGTGTCAGATCGAGTACTTGGATTTTTTCAATCATACAATCCAATTATTTTCTCTCTTATTTCCCACATAATCATATCATCACTAATGCATATATCAATCATAAAATGCCCATAATTGACACACTAACTAGAATTCAATGTTTGGCTAGCAATGAATTCTTTGATTTTGTAAATAAGATTATCAGCATGTGCAGCAACACTCGTGTCATTTTCCATTGCAACAGCGTTGAGATAAAAAGAATGAGGCATTCCCTCATTCATAAACAGCTCCACCTCCTTGTTAGCCTTCTTCATTGCTTCATAGTACTCCGTCTGTGTGTCTAACATCAAATCCATCTCCGCCAGGCAAACCAGAAACGCCGGCAGATTTAGGCCGTGGAGCGGCGGAGCACCGGCTCCCATTGGGCACGTTATTGGGTGGTCCTTGTTGCTCCCAACTGGTAGTCCCAAGCTCAAAAGCTTATCCATCATTTCCAATGTTAACATGGTTGACTCCGGTTTTTCTAGCTCGGACTTGCTCCGCTCCGACCGGACAAAACCGGGATGAATGGGAATCCCGCCGGCCAGTTTCAGTGTGTTCAATTCAACATTTCCGGCTCTTGCAGCTACTTGATGCACCACGTTGCCACCGGAACTATCTCCAATGAGAAAAACCCGGTTGAAGTCCCCATGGTTCTCGAGCCACGGCTCGTGGGAATCGCCTTTAGAGACGGATTGAAGCCAGAGAAGTCCTGCAAAGGCGTCGTCTATGGCGGCGGGAAGACGGTTTTCTGGAGCTAGGCGGAGATAGACAGACACACAAACGACTCGGGCAGTTCGAGTGAGTCGGCTGTAGAAGTTGTGATACATGAACCAGTCGGTTTGGCTTATGCAGAACCCGCCACCATGAAAGTGGAGGAGAATTGGTAGTTTGTCATCGTCTTCAAGATCCTTCTCCGGAAGATATATCCGGACACGTTTGCCGGAGCTTTCATCGGTGACAACGTCCTTAGTGGCGACTCCGTCGACAAACTCGTCATGGGGAGGTACCGGTTCAGTAACAAACTTGATTTCAGGTGGACCGGTCCATGTCCGTACTACCGAACCGTCGTCGTAAACTTGTAGCCAGCCGGAGACATCCTCGACCAGTTTCCTCTCCTGGACCATGGATACAGCGTATAAGATATGCAAGTATTGTTTAAGAGAGCAAATTAGTGTGGTTGAACAAAGTCTGAAGGATGTCTTTAAATGGACAGCCAGTCGATTGTCAGGTTTCGTTTTTTAGTTTTATTAAAGTTATATATATGGATATTAAATTTTAGAGAATTATAAGACCAATAAATTATTGGCAAGCAGGTGAAATCAACATTCAAAACTAAATTTTCACTCCATTGTTGAAAACGAAACTTCATTTGATACGTAGGGAAAGGAGTACCCTTTATTTTGTTTGTATTGTTTGATAGTTTTCAGATAAGATAAAATTTATTATTTTAAGATATAATTTTTTATTATTTAGAGATTATAATTTTTTTAATTTAAAAAAATAAAAAAATATTTAAAATATTAAAATTATAAAATTAAAATTATATTATAAAAGTTATAAAATAATATTATAAAATTAAAAATTAAAATTTATGTATTAATATAAATTATAAATTAAAATTATGTTATAAACATTTAAATTTTTTTAATATTAATCATAAAATTTTAAATTGAGAAATAATATATATATATATATATATATATATATATATATATATATATATATATATATATATATATATATATATATATATATATAAATTTTAAGATAAAAATAAATTTATATTTACGTAGAAATATATATTTTATTTTTTGTGTAAATCATATATTGTAAAAGAAAGAATTTTTTTTTGTTATATATTAAACAAAATAAAGAGCTATAATTCTTTTATTATTTTAATTTTTATTTTTTTTACTCTTTCCTTTTCATTACAACGTAACAAACGGACTTGGAGTCTCCGGGCACCGTTTTCCGAGGGGTTGAATGCTTCTTCATCCCACTGGAAGCAATGTAGCTGAATGATGGTCCACGCACATGTCTAAACTTTAATGCCTTGTAGTTTCACATTAATGCCTTTGCAACGAAGCCTCACCCATCTTTGGAATTAATCCACAAGCCATAGCCATGTGCTATGGTTGGCCTCATTTGGAAAAATAAAATCTCGTTTTTGTACACCTTAAGAAAAATATAGAATGGGTGTACACTTAGTTATACACCCTATAGTATATATGTTAACTCTTATATAAAATTATAAAAAATGAAAAGAAAAGAGAAAATGCAAAAGTAGGTGATAAATACTATAGGGTGGAAAGACAGAAAAATATCAAATCATTTTTTTTACTGATAAATACTTTTTCGAGAACTAATATGATTCCATTGGTTATCAATAAACTATTTTTATTAATCCTAGACTGGAAAAGGTGTTCACAATGTCTACAAGTGTAAATAAGAAGATAACCATTTTTAGTTTATTAAATCTCTACTTAAATAAAACATGAGAATCTGTTTCCATCAATTTTAGAAAATCTTGTAATATTTTAGTACTGTGGTCTTCATTAAAACTCAACCTGACTTTTTGAGAAAAGATGCAGCAAATAATTAAGTAGATATATAATAAGATGCAAGTACATAATCAAGTAATTTATTCAAATTCAAGAGTGCCCTCTTTGGCTAATTCAAGTTGATGGATTAAACTAATTTTGAGAAGAATTCTTCTTGCAGCTGGACCAATATTCAGATACCAGTTTAGAGAAGGAAGAGTTGGTCTCCATAAGCTTTGAAGTCTCATCATATTCCACTAGTTTCCCTGCAAAGAGAGGAATAAAAGTAAAAAGTTATCATCTCAATACTCTTTCATGCTACTTGAGAAAAAAGAAAAAAAGGAAACTAACAGCAAGAGGATTACCATCAGACAGGACCATGACCATGTCACTATCTATAACAGTTGGAACTCTATGAGCCACAGTAATGACTGTGCATTCTGAGAATTCTTGTCTGATAACTCGTTGTACGATAGCATCTGTGGCAGAATCAATGGAAGCAGTAGCTTCATCCAGAACGAGGATTCTATTCCTCTTAAGGAGCACTCTTCCAAGACAGAAGAGTTGGCGTTGTCCAACGCTCCAATTTTCACCTTCATCATTCACTGTCAAGTAACTCAATGGTTAGACTTCTTCTCCCATGTAGTGCCAAAAAAAAATCTTAACGTGTAACTTCAAATCTTTGGATTTAACTCACCAGAAGAGTCCAACAGATGTGGTAGACTGCTAATTGTAGCCTTGAGCTGACATTTCTCTAAAGCCTATATACACACAAAACTTGCGCTTAAAGAAATTAAACAAGAGCTAATATGTTTTTCAACTGCACAGCAAGTATATTCACCTTCCATATTTCCTCATCAGAGTACAAACCAAGAGGGTCCATGTTGGTTCTAATGCTTCCCCTGAAAAGAGTTGGTTCTTGAGGAATGATACTTAGTTTCATCCTCAAGTCCTTGAGTCCCATTGAGCATATGTTAAGTCCATCAATAAGAATCTCCCCTGCTGCAGGCTCAACCAAGCGAAACAAAGCACTTATAAGTGTTGTTTTTCCACTACCAGTCCTTCCTACAACTCCAACGCGGTTCCCTTCTTTGAAAGTACAAGTGATGCCCTTAAGTACCAAGGGAGCATTTGGACGATATCTAATCTGAAATCAATGTAGAAAAAACAGTGATATATTATGCAATATCTCTGAGTTGAGCTTCAATGAATAGATTCTGAAGAAAAAGATTAATATATGATCGGTTTGGTTACCTGAAGGTCCTTCAGATCTATCCTACCCTTGGAAGGCCAAGAAGATGGTGGCCTATTGTCTCTCACGATTGCAGGAGGCTCTTCTGGTATGTGAATGAATTGTTTGATTCTCTCAACAGAAATGATAAAGTTTGATAAGCTGCAGAAACATCGAGTCAAAAAGACTTGGATCCATGTAAGTGAGAATGCATAAGACAAAGAAAGTCCCACAAAGCCTGCAGACACCAAAAGATGTGCCAAGAGTAAGTATTAGCATATGAAAAGAGTATGAATATAATTATAACATAGCATATCAACTAATTTGTTTTTATAACATTACCAGAGGGCACGTATCCCTTTGGAAGAAAAACAAAAAATAAAGCTGCAGTGAAGAGGGTCAAATTCTGGAGTATTTCAATCCTTAAGGCCAACCATTCCATGACAGCATTAGAATGAAAGAACATGGTTGCGTCTTTGTCTACCAGCTTTAGATAGTTTTGAAAGAATCTGTCTACCATGTTAAAAGCTCTCACAGTCACCACTCCAAGTGATGTTTCAGCCGCAAAATTCATAACTGGAGCTTTGGTGGTTCCATTTATCCTTATTATTTCCCTTGCAGAGGCTTGATAATAGCCCTTACGAAAACAAAAAGGGGGAAAAGAAAGGAATTTATAGCTCCATTACTTGAGCAAGGATGAAGAACAAAATTTTTGAAAAAAAAAAATTGTTAAAAGAATAAACCTGAAGGTACTTTGAAGCCACCATAGAAGGAACAGCTACAATGAGGACTTGCCATGTGACTGAGGCCATTATCCCAATCATTGCCAGAACTTCAATTACTGTAGCAGTTACAGAGCTAATGGTGAAAGGTATATCAAGATCCAAAATACTCATATCTGAGGAAGCCTGCATTAGAGAAATTAACATTGAATTAACAATCTTTGGCAGAGGGAAATTTACAGCTTAGTTATCCAGTCTGGCTGAGAATGAAGGTATCTTACTCTGGTTAAAATCCGGCCCACGGGGGTTGAGTCGAAGAACACCATTGGAGCATTGAAGATAGAATTGGTGAAGCTAGAGAAGAAGGATTTAGATGCTTTTAGTCCAAGATGAGCAGCAGTGAAAGACCTAAGGTATACAAAGACAGCACTAAGAAATGAAACCACTGTGTAGACCCCAATCAAGATGCCACTAGTTACTTTTGGCATATCAATGGCAATAGCAAGCCAAAATGTAGATGCAGCCTGTAAAGCGATGAAAGCTGATTGTGTTAGCAAGTTCAATAACAGAAACAGTGATCCCTTGGAGATGAAAATGTAATCCCAAAATGGCTTCCATCCAACATCACCAGTCTCCTTGTTTTCTTCTTGAGTGAGTTGTATCCCAGGTTGACCCTCGGTACAAATATCCCCCTCAGTTCTATTTGTAGTAAGATGAAAACCACGAGACTGCACCGGCACAACCTTAACTACATTTTCTGATTCCCCTTGGTTTTCTTTACTTGAATTGCTATGAGCAGTCACAAGTTGTTCAAAGGTTGTCCCAGCTGTCAAGAGATCTTCATAACTACCTGATTGAGTAGTCTTTCCTTCCTCCATTACCTAGAATTGTATAGAGACACATTTGCTTATACATGAAGTATGATCAAACATAACATAAAATATAAAGCATAAGATTTATTATTATATACCAAGATTTTATCAACTTCTGAGAGAAGCTCCACTTGATGAGTCACTAGAATGACTGTTTTCTTTCTTAGAGCAGTCATGACACAGTCCTACAATTGTGGGATTGGAATTAGTTCAATACTATTAAATGAGACCAATAGTTACATTGTTACTAAGAGAACAAAAGTGGTTCCTCTTACATTGAACAGAATGGCAGCAGTATGTGCATCCACTGCACTGAAAGGGTCGTCAAGGAGATAAATATCTGCATCATTATAGACTGCTCGAGCAAGTTGAATCCTTTGTTTTTGTCCACCACTCATGTTAATACCTCGCTGGCCTATTTCTGTAAGATCTCCATGGCTAAAACCACTAATATCCTTATCCAAGGCACAAGCTTTAATGGCATTCTCATATCTGGTTATATCGTCCAATGGCTTTCCAAATAGTATATTATCACGAACTGTCCCACTTTGAATCCAAGAAGTTTGAGAAACATAGGCAATGGTTCCTCTTACATTGACCTGTTTTCCATTATAAAGTGCAACAAAGAAAAAGATAAAGGTTATTTAAATTAATTAGGTGGATGAAAATGAATTAAATTTGCTAGAGTTGATAACTTACAGTTCCTGAAAGTTTGGGTATCTCTCCCAGTATAGCATTTAAGAATGATGATTTTCCAGCTCCTACTGGCCCACAAACTGCAATTTTCTGGCCCCGTTTGACTTCTAAATTCACATCTCTTAAAGTTGGGGAGACTGATTCCTTATCCCAACCGAAGTTGCCAGCTTGAATTTCAATGCTGTAAACTGGATTTTGCTTTCCAATTCTAATACCATTATTTTTTAACTCATTGTCAAGCAAAAAGGCAGTCAGACGATCAAAGGAGACCTTAGCTTGGATGATAGCTGAAAGGGCCTCTGGAATAAATCTAACAGGTTCTGACATGTTCCTCAGTGTTGCAAGAACTGTGAAGATGGTTCCAGCATCCAATGGGACACTACGAAAGATTGCACACCCCAGGAAAATAACTGAAGAAATGATGGTAGGAGACATCCAATAAATAAATGTTCCATAAGCTTTCATGAATTGTGCATTAGCCAACCACTTGAACTCTTTTTCCCTTAAGGATTCAACCAAGCTCTTGAATTTATCTTCCCAAGACTGTAACTTTATAATTTTCATACTATTTAGGATCTCTGAAGTTGATCTCAGACGTTCATCTTGGGCAGTCATAAATTCTGCCTGACATTTTTGTAAGATCTTTGCAAATGGTAAATTGAGAAACCCACAGACAAGCATAGGGACTAAACCAGGTAAAGCACCTAGACCCACAACACCAAAAAGGACACCAATTAATAGAAAAATCTGCAATGCATAAGCCCATGTTGAATGAAGCCACCATGGAAATTCTCCCATTCTATAGGCATCAACTGCTATGTAATTCACAATTTCCCCAGTTGAGTGTCTTCTCCTGGCTGAATTCGAAAGCTTTAACTGCTTTTCATAGACTGCCACCATCAGAGCTGATCTCATTTTCATCCCTGATCTCCTTGACTCAAAGAACCAATGTCTCTGAGCCAAAGATTCAACCACCTTAGTAAGAATCAGATACCCAAGTAGGGAAATCCCTTCTTTCAGGTCTTCCTCGTTCCGGTTAGAATAGTTTACAAAAGCATAAAGAAGCAGAGGAGAAGCTACAACAGAAATTGTCCTTAGAAATGCACAAATTGCTATGAATACGTTCTCCTTCCAGTGCACTCTAATTAAGGACCAAAGAACTAAGTTTTTGGTACATCTCTCCCTAGAAAGCAAATTCCATGAATGGGAAAACTTTTGGTAAGCTAAGTTGGCTTCATCTTCAGAAACAAGAGAAGGGATGTCTTCAAGAGATAATGGCTTTAAGTAACCCAAACTCAGTAAGGGATTAATCCAAGAGAAAGTTAGTTTGCTAAGAAATGAGGCTTGGCCTAGTCTTGATTGTTTATTTTCAACCTTCTGGTCTAATAGAGGCTCAGATAAACTGCCATTTGGGGTTTGTTTTGAAACAAAGTAACCATAGCTTTGTAAGGCACAGAGAAGAAGTAAAAAGTGTATAGGCCACTGGATTATATCAAATAGTTGGATTCTATGATCTTTGAACAGAGTTTCTAAATTAATAGATGAAACAAATATAAAAGAAAATGCCCACCAAAGAGAGTTTAGAATTCTTATCCATTTGGGTCTCTGAACAAGCAAAGAAGCTGTCAAAGAAATCCAAATCAGTCCTTTGATCATGCAAACTAACCAGCTTGACTGCTCTATGTCATCTCTTTTAGCTATGAGATTCCACAATCCATAGGTAAAATAAAGAATGCTAACAAGAGCACAACAAATTGACACAACTGTGGAAAGCCATCCCTTTCTTTGGCTCTCAGTAGATGTATTTCTGCTGATCAATCTGACAAGCAAAGACATGTAGAAAACACTGAGGAAAAGCAGATTAACAATGTTTATTATGCTCCTTTGAGTGCAGAAAGAAGTGAAATGGAAATCTGACAGACAAGCCCATGAGAATTCTCCTGCAATATATCCAACAAAGAGAAACAAGCAAAGTTCGTTACTACAACATCCAACATATTGGGTTGGAAAAATGAACAAGAAAATGTGAGTTGAAATTCAATAACCAACGGTCTCAAAGGGGAAAAGAATGATGGTATTTGGAAAAGAAGTATTTCTATTAATTGCACACTGAAAGAGAAAACACCTTCCAAACATGAGGGGCTCCTCAAGAATGTTAAGCTGCAAAGTAAAAGAAGCAAGAGCCACTTTCCGTACAAAAGAAGAAACAAATAGCATTCACATTGGCAGAACATGATACAAAGACATCCAATTTCCTCACTACAGGAGAATAATAAACACGTCATTGGACAAAGGCAGTAAATGATACCTGTTGTAGTTTGAAAGAAAGGCATTTTTGGAGCTAGAATGGTTTGATCTTCTCTTTCAAAGCACAGCAGCCTCTGTGTAGGAGCTCAAGTACTCAAGAACATTAATGGAAGAGACAAGTGCTAGTAACCTGACTATGACTATCACAGTATAAGCAAGTTCAGTTTAGTTGGGAAAACTCAGTTAAATTAAGCAGTCTGTTAGGTATGCCAGCTCATGTGTTTTAACTTGTATATAAAATTATCTGGTGCTGGCAACCCCTCATTTCTTTGTTTGGTAAAGAGAATCTGTAATATGGTATCAGAGAAGAGGTCCTACCTCTGAAACTCTCTGTTCTCTCTTGTCTGATACTCACCGAGAGTCTAGTACTTTATGTTGATTTTTCTTCTTTCACTTGACTGTTAAATAGACAAGAGAAACAAACAAAGGAGAATAAGTCATCTCATTGTCTTTGCTTTCTTTTTTTCTTTTGATGGAACATTTATCTTTTCTTTCCTGATAATTTCACTAAAATTTTGTATTCAAAATGAACCCACAAAATTTAAAAATATTCTCAGTGCAACCCAATGAATATATTATCATTTGGTATATAGCCTGTATCTCACTGGTCTTTAAAATGTTGGGTACATTCCCATTTTTCTTTTCTTCAGTGGTTATGTAATGATGGTAAGTTAATGCTACTTGTGAATTAATTATAAAAATAACTTTTTTGTCACGCTAACTCACATTGTGTTAATTATTGTGTAGCAATCATTTTCTTTCTTTATTTTTTATATGTATGCATGAGATGGTTACGATCGGCCGATGGCTATACTATAATTAAAGCGTATTCCAAAAGAATAACTTTAAGATTAGAAATTGTGAAAAAGTTTACACTTTACAGTACTCCAAACCAGAAAAATATCTAAATACCCATGAAGCAAAAATGAATATCATTGTACTCTGATTTTTTATTTTTTAAAATTTTCTATCTCATCTTAATCTTGCCATTAATGAAATCATTAATATCATAGCCTCTAATTTTTTTTTTTCTTACTTAAATTTCTTTCTGATCTTCAGACTGCCATTATGAAATCATTCTGGGTTTTCCTTCTTTTCTTCAGGTTTAAGGAATAGATATATGGAGAAGGGATCTGTGGGCAAAATTAATCACGATGGGACAGAATCATTTTTGATTGTTGCATGTCTAGAACTAGAAGAATTTTCTAAGACAGAGTATACGAGGAAACGCAAAAGAAAAGAAAAATCTTATGGTGAAAGGATCCTAGTATCATTTTTTCAAGAGCACATGTTACTTTCAACACAAGGTATATATATATCTCAGTTTCAGAGCATAATTACAGGGAACAAATCTCAGTTGGCACCAGATAGTTTTGTTTCATGCAAGAATGACACAAAACACGTAATTATTTTGATGGAAACATTATAGCAGACAGACATTCTCAAATTTTTCAAATTCTAGACATAAACTATATATATCAAACTCGATAAATAATTTGTCGAACTACTTCACCTTAAACTTGAGGAACTGCATGCATGCATGCCAAAGCTCAGATGGTGTTCGATCGTTGTTCTTCTTCCCCAGAAGAGTGAGCTTGGGTGGGTTAATGGCAGTGATCTATATATGTTGAGAAATGGAGAAGAAAGTCACGCGAATCACGCGGGCTGCTCTGTACAATTACATCACTTGGAGTTGGCCGCCTTGCCTCTTACTGCGAATTTGGACTCGTGGAGTTTAATGAATCAAAACAAAATCGACGTTTTTATCACTTTTGAGGGCAGGCGGTGATCATTTTTGCTTTTATTACGATCTATGGATTTTAGTGACTTATCATTTAAGTTTCAGTTTGTTTGATCTATGTTGGGTTAATGGACTCACTATACTATTCCTATCTAGCAGTTTCTCAGTATCCATCGGTAAAATTTTATTCAATGAATAAGAGATTGTTACTATTAGGAGTAATTATAGGAGATTTAAGTCTATAAATAAATGATTAAACTTATTTATAGGCCTTAATTTATTTATTTTTTACTGAAAAATGTAACTTTTTAATGTTATTATTATTATGTTAGAATGTTTTTTAAAGATTTTATTTTCATATTTTTAAAGTATTTTAAGATATGCTGAAAATGACACTAAATGCCATCAATCATGCTTATGGGAAATCTAACTTGTCGGATTTGCTGCCAAAGATTGCACTAGTCTTACAATCATTACCTCATCTCCTAGTTGGCTTAGGATGGATCTTCTTGCTGACTCTTTCGGACTTTCGTTTAGTAGGTTGTAGTTTTTCTTTTGGTCTCTATTATGTACCAAAAATATATATAATAATGGATATCCGATTTTTTTTTTTTAAAAAAAAAAAAATCGATTCCATACGTTTAAGTATCCAAAATCATATATATTATAATGAAATTTTGAACGACATTTTTTTTTTTTTTTAATAATGAAGTGAATAAGTTTCTCTTTTAAAAGATAATGGAATTTCTCTAATTATGTAATTACTATTTCAAGGTAGAAAACAAACTATCTTTCTCTGCATTCATGGAAAATATTTACAAAATCACTATTATTTTAGTTTGTCGACAAATTTCAAAGGTAAGCTTTATGAAAAAGAAAAGTCAGATACGGACGAGAAACCACGTGTATGTAATTAACATGTATATATTAAGGCTATCCACTCTCTTAATGCGCACGCATATTAGATAACAAGGTATTTAGATCAACAACAATTTTTTTTTTGTCTTGGTAGAATAGTAACTTATTATTATATTTTTAATTTATAATTAATTAAAGAATTTAAATGAAAGTAAAAATTAAAAATGATTTATTCATTACACTTTAGCTTTTTTTATTGAATAAAATTCTAAAATTAAAACATTTATGCACATACCTAAATCAAGGTGAACTAAATTTTGTGTTAACATCTTGTAGAATGTCATTAATCAGGGTTAAGTCGAATAAGTTGAAATAAAATTTATGTTGTGAAAGAAAAATTAAATTAGGAGAAGTAATTAGATTGAAAAAGGATTAAGTTAAAGAATTGTTTCGTAAGCAAAAAGAAATATAAAGTTGAGATTAAAAGAAGGGAATGCTTCTACACTAAGTTAACAAACGTCAACATAAGCTAAGTTAAACGAAAAGTAAGAATAAGTTACAGTAAAGAGATTCAATGTGGCATACTTTGTCATCTAAAAAGAGTGCTAGATGTTAACCGACAATGTTACAATTTTGTAATTGGGATCGAGACAGATTTAATGGGCCAGCCAAATCACTTTTGGACGTGGCCCATTAGAAAAAATAATGCTATATCACTTCACATCAATAATAGATATATTGGTAAGTTTCAATGGGGGACCCTTCGTAGGAAGCGTTTCCATTGCTACTCTGACAAATACTGATTCGTGCAATTTGTTTGTGGTGATATAATTTTAAATTTTATCAAAAATAATAATAGTTTTTTCAAAGGGGTATCACAACAAAATTTTTATATTTCTATTTAGATTTAATTTTTTTTTTTTTTTAAATTGGGTCTCCTATATCAAGTCATATATAATGTCGTTAGTTTAATAATTACACGGCTAGTGTCTTAGCCATGCTGATAGATTAGTGTATGAGTTTGTGATGGTATTTAGTATTTACTTCCCTAACATGAAATAATTTTCAATTGCTACACTGTTTAACAAAATTATTAAACCAACCAAAGTATGAAATATGAATATTTATAGGAAAGGAGGTAAAAACTTTAGAGCATCCTCCATACCATTCATTTATTTTGACTGGTTTCCATTTTCTTTTTTCTTTTTCTTTTATACAACATTGAGTAGAAAAGTAAACAATTCTAAAAAAAGGAAGGAAGTTGCAATTTTTTTACGATACTTACTTGCCCGTACTAACAAGCAAAAAGAGTGCCTCTACATTTCGAAATGGCATCAATATCCTCTTCTCCCTCGCCGCCATTGCTCGACAATTCTGACGCCGAGCGCCGCCTTCGCGAGGCGGAGGAGCGTCTCCGTGAGGCAATTGAGGAGCTTCAGCGTCGCCAGCGCCGTGCCGCGGCTCATGTTCATCACCATGTTGACTCTCCTCCTTGTGATCATAGTCCTGAGGAGTCCTGCGTCGCCCACGCTATCGGTAATCTCTGCCAAAGCTTTCTGCTTTCCTATGGCGTCAGAGTTGGTATTGGGATTCTGCTTCGTGCGTTCAAGCTTATACGGAGGCAGTCATATTCTTCTCTTCTTGATCTCAAGGTTAGCACTTAGAACTGTCGCTTGGTGATCTGTAATAATTGATGTTGGTATGGCTGGTTCACATTTGTTTCGGCAATTGACTTTGGTTAATCAGTGATCAGTAGTAAAATTAAGTGAAATTAGGTTCCAAATTCCAATTTGTAAATGTGCTGCAATGCTTTGGTTGAATCATGCTGCACTTGCGAAGTGAATATTCAATAGCATTTTTCTTGTAAATTCCAATGAAACTCTTTTGCGCGAGGAGGAGCAAGTCTTGGTGAAAGAGACGTGTGCAAGAAGGAAAGAGTAACTGTTAGGGTGAATGAAATTGAAAGAAAGCTTCATTTGACTGTTCTGCTTGGTGGACGGCATATTTAATATCTATTTTAGCGCGACTAAAACACACTGTAATGATGGTTCAATTTTGCATTTTGTCTTAGTTCAATGCAAGAGTAAATGATTTTGTGGTAGTTTTCTAACTTTTCATTGTTATATAATGTGCATATTGAATGAATTGATTGAGTTTTATCTATTTTATATTTATCATTCTCTTATTAAAATCAGAGGATGTATAAGGATATATGTATTTTGTTTTCAGCAACTTGTTTCAGAAAGAGATCTGATTGTAAGGGAAGAAGCATGTCGTATTGGTTTGCTTTTTGGTGGTTTTACCGGATCTTACCATGGCCTTAGATGTTTACTGAGAAAATTGAGAAAGAAAGAGACACCATTAAATGCGTAAGTTGCATCACAAGCCATACATCTCTTTATGATCTATTCTTGTGGTCTTTCAATTATATTTTTTCCTTGCTATACATAAAATGCTTGAATATATTGATTTATGCTGTTAGCATTGCGCACATTGCTTATTTATGACATTTTTTTAAGGGGATGATGGAACAGAGTTTTAGCAGGTTCAGTTGCGGGCCTTTCTGTTTTAGCATTAGATGATTCAAATAGGAGACGCACTTTGGCTTTATATCTGTTGGCTAGGCTAGCCCAGGTACATGAAAGCGTATAACCAAGATATTGTCTGAGCTATCTGAAATACTTGATGGCTGTACTAAAATTTTCTTCTCTTCAATATGATACGGAAATGCCAGTCTAATGGGTATTCTTTTACATCAGTGTGCCTATAATTCTGCAAAATCAAAGAACAAGTTTCATTTTTGGGGAAGTCATTGGAGGCATGGAGATTCTTTGCTCTTTTCTCTAGCTTGTGCACAGGTGCTCAATCTCATTCTGACATGTCATGCTGAGATTTCATTCTGAACTCTTTGGTCACTTATGTGTATGTGAAAATTGGTATAAACAGAACATCTATAAAAGTAGGAGGAAGTATTTTTATGATTAAATTAGACAAGCTATGCAACAATTGTTTTAATTGTTGTGATGGTTGTATGTTAAAAGGTCATGATGCACTGTGGGAAGGCATGTTGTATGGGGTTAATTGGTCATAGGAGTAGAAGACTAGAGGCTTCTGACATTTTTTAATGGATAAGGCTATTTAGGTGGACATAATTAGGCTGATATGAATTATGAATGAAAACTAGCCAGTTGTATCGCAAGAAATTTGGAGAAGCATGACTGAAAAGATTTGTATCTGATTTTCAAATTATAGATCATTAAATTCTATATCAGCCAAAGAAAAGTGCGGTTAATTCTTAAAGAAGAAGTACCAAAGCTGTTTATGCTTGTCTACAAACTTCAGATCTAGTTAGAACCTGTGATTGGCCCTGGCTAATCCTCTTGGCATGCCTGTAGGTATATTTTTTTTTATTTTTTGTGTCATATGAATTATAAGGTACCTTGTATGTGTTGTAGTAATGCCTTTAATTTTATTATTGTTAGTGAACGTTTTGACTTATATAACACATTTATCTTTAGATTTTGGGATGCTACATCTACTTTGGATTACCCGAGTTCTTTCATGCATCCTGCAATTACTTTATATACTTCTC
Source organism: Bauhinia variegata (assembly GCA_022379115.2). Taxonomy (NCBI): domain Eukaryota; kingdom Viridiplantae; phylum Streptophyta; class Magnoliopsida; order Fabales; family Fabaceae; genus Bauhinia; species Bauhinia variegata. The sequence continues at coordinate 20,830,686 of CM039428.1, forward strand.
TTTCATGATTTATCGATTCGCAATCCTTTTGCAGGTTATGTATGCCTTTGTAATGCGTCCTGAGAGTTTGCCGAAAGCCTATCAAGACTTTATTCAGAAAACCGGGCCAGTTGCAGAGCCTGTATACAAGGCTGTAAGAGATAATTGTAGAGGTCATCCGATTGATATTGCTTCACTCTCAGCCTACTTATCTGAGAGAGGAAAATCTGACTTTGCAAAGTTGGAAAAATTTCCCTCTATTATTCCTTGTTCCATCATTCATCCAGAAACAAATTCATGTTTAGCTCACAACGGAAATGCAATGTCAGCAACATTTAAGAAAACATTTCCACTTTACTTTTCCTTGACCTTTGTGCCATTTGTTGTTCTGCACCTACAGAAGGTATTTCTTACTCGCCTATTTTCATGCTTTTTGCATCTCAGGAAATCATTTACTTGATTAGATGGAAAATAAGAAACCTGTCATATGTAAATGAAAATGGTTTCAAAGTATTTATGGGTAGTTTGTTTTATCTTGATCCGATCAGAATTATTTTACTTTGAGAGTTTTGCATATGGTATACTTCATTCAACTCTATTTTGATCCTCATAAATTCATATTTTTATTCACAATCTGAGTTGTCTTCGGCTTACAACCACATTTGCCACAAGCACTACTTCTATCATTTCCAGCACAGGTACTTTTTCCTGTGCCGCTGTGTTCTGATGATGATGATGGTGTTTTGTTGTTTTCAGTTCATGGATTCTCCTTTACGTACTTTATGGTTTGCTGTTAAAGGCGCTGTTCGCTCAACAACCTTTTTATCTGCTTTTGTTGGAATCTTTCAGGTGGATGAATGTTGATTTTGTAACTACATTTTTTTTATATATGTAAATATGTTATTACATTCTTAATTTCTTTTTGGCTATGCAGGGGGTCATATGTCTACATAGGAAAGTTACTTCAAGTGACCACAAGCTTTTATATTGGTTAGCAGGTGCAGCATCTGCCCTGTCAGTGTTACTGGAAAAAAAATCCAGGCGTGGTGAGCTTGCTTTATATGTTCTTCCACGAGCAGGAGATTCACTATGGAATATCTTGCTCAACAGGCATGTGCTTCCAAATATTAGGAATGCTGAGGTACTATTATCTTCAAGTTAAAGTATACTGGAAATGTTCTTCTGCACTGTTTTTCAGATAGCACCTACCCAAAACCTGTTTCTAACTCCAATGACAGCCTGATTTGTTATGAAAGAATTTTATTTTTTGTAAAGGTTACTTATACATGTCTCATTTATTAATATGGCTTCTCATCATTGTTAACTGCATTTTGTCATAACCAGATTGCTTTAACTTCCTGTATGTTTTACGGTAGAGGGGAATTGAATAATCCAACGCTTAGGCCTTATAAGATTAATGTTGGGATTTTGTCTCATTTTATCCTTTCAACGTGTATGGATGGAATCATATACTACTCAGAATATGATAGAGGTCATCCTCATGGCTTATAGGGTTCTGTGTTCAAACCCGAGTCATAGCCAAAGTACTAAAACAGAAGTATATGGTGAGTGCTGGGATTATATCTCATTTTATTTTTTCAACTGGTACAGGTGTTGTTGTTTTCTATGTGTATGGGAGGAATGATGTACTACTTAGAATATGAGCCAGAAACCATGGCTCCATTTCTTAGGGGACTTATCCGCCGGTTCCTTGCCAGCAGAATCAGCAATCCAAGCCCACCATCTAATCGGCCATCTACTCGGAATGCTTCGCACACGTTCTTGCATGCTCTTGATGGCGTGACTAAGCCGAAATTGGAAGAAAGAAGGGATGAAGAGCCTCCTTCTGCAGAGAAATACAATCTTGAATCAATACCAGGGCTTTGACCGCAGTTCCAGGCAGTTGAACTTCTATTTCTGTTTTTCTTTCTTTTTTAGGTAATATAAATAATATAATATTTATTATGTTCAATAAATTTGACTTAGATATTGCCAACTACAGGTTGGTCATTCCTTGATACAAAAGGAAGCAGATTGGTTCTTCACTGCTTCCCCATTTTTTCATTGATTGCTAATGCTAATGAAAATGTTGTTGACTCAACTACCATGGTTGTTATTTTGGTTTGTTTTTTGTTCCGTTCTCTTGTATAACCAAAAGAAAAACTGTTACATAATGTATTTTAAATTTCCTACATTGTTAGGGAAATTTTTAATGAAGTTCAGATTATAAAACTGTTTCTCTAACATTAGGAACCAACCAATTAACAATTCTCACCCTTTTTTTTAAAAAAAAAAATTAATATCGGATGGCTGTTATATGTAGCATGAATCTATTTAAAAGAAAAAAAAAATTTGTTACATATTTTAATAATTTTTTTACTAATTTATTTTCGGTACGATCACGTATATAAACTCATCGTACTTTCATACAAAAAAAAAAAAAAAGAAGTCAATTTTCCTTAATATCTCTATATTTTTTCCTTCTGAATTTTCTCTGATAGTTGAGCTGCCAAAAACAATTAAACGGCTGTGAGCTTTTGATAGACGGAGAAACCAATGGCTTACCTGCCACTTCAAGCCTGCAAATGCAAATTTAAAAAATGAGGGCCTTTCTTTCCACTTCTGCTTCTTCTTCTGCCTCATTCATTTCCAGTCAAAGCTTTACTGCAATTCTGAAACTCGAATAAAGGCTAAAGCTTTCAGTTAAGGGCTCAGAAAATGATTCAGCAATTGCTTTTGAAACCTCCTGCAGTTTCATTCTCAACACCATTTCCAAGAACTCCCAAATTCTCTAATTTCTATAACCACCATTTTCCTCTAAATTCAACTATTCGGTGTGATGCTTTGGATTCATCGTTATCATCATCTAAGATAGATATGGAACTAAGATCTTCGTCATCATCGATGCCGGTATCGGCGATGGGGAAGCTAATGGAATCGGAAAAGAAGAGTGGGCCATACCCAGGTGGGTTGGGTCCGTACACTGGGAGAGACCCAAATGTTAAGAAACCAGAGTGGTTGAGGCAGAGAGCTCCTCAAGGTGAGCGCTTTCAAGAGATTAAGGAATCGTTATCCCATTTGAAGCTCAACACTGTCTGTGAGGAGGCTCAATGTCCCAATATAGGAGAGGTTCTACTTCCTCTTTTTCTTTCTATTATTATCTTTCTTCATTTTACTAAAATTAATAGTTGAGTTATTTGCTTTTCTCTAATTGGCTGCAAGGGAAGTAGTTTGGAGGGGCTACAGAAAAAGGGAAAAAGTTCCTTTAAAGCTATAGACAAGTACTGAATTAGTGTGAATAGAGATAACATATGGCTAGTATAAATATATTAAACTGATTTCCATTTGGGTTTTGTATTGTTTCATTCGTAGAGAATGTTTAAGATTTTATCCTTTTTTACTAAAACTGACTGTAGTACTTAGAGACTCGATATATAATTAATTAAGTAACTCATTTCACTTTCATTGGATGTACGAAATGTTAATGTGCTTGAGTATCTGTATTTGGAATTTTGTAGGAGTATGCATTTGGATACAGTTAGAGATTGATCACTCAGTTCATATTTGTTCGATCCATCTCCACCTAGCAAGAATGTTGTTCCACACTAAGTTTGTTTGTTTTTTTGTTTTCGTGCTTGTGTGTGTAATCTGTTATGTGTATTCCAATGGCCTTAACTTATTAATTTGCACTATTTAACTTCTTCGGCAAATTTCTTTTTAATTGTTTGTTTCCCTTCATTCTTGTTTCAAACATGATATCAAGTATGAAGCCAGGTGAGAATAATTTCATTCAAATGTGATCAATAAGTACACATTTTACATAAGGTGTGACTATACTATCCTCAATATTTGGAATAAATGTACAGTGTTGGAACGGAGGTGGGGATGGTATTGCAACTGCAACGATCATGCTTCTTGGGGATACTTGCACACGTGGGTGTAGATTTTGCGCTGTGAAAACTAGCAGAAACCCAGCACCACCAGATCCTATGGAACCGGAAAATACTGCCAAGGCCATTGCAAGTTGGGGGTTAGTATTTTAAATGTTGATGTTTACCTTGCACCATCTGTTAATAATCTCTATACCTGATTTGTTCATCTCTACAGTAAGGGAGAAAAGGAAAGTATAGTTTCTGCCATAGACTAATAAGGCTAATGCGAAATCAGTTATGTTGCATAATTATGCTTTTGGCCAAAGAGTTTGTCAGAAGAAATGCATCCTTGAAATTGTTAAGTTAAATAATTTGCAGACGTGAATGAGTATATCATACAAACTCTGACTCTGACTTTTGACGCAAGTCATAACAGTCTTCTTATTCTTTTTCCTTATTTTTCAGTTTGAAGAAATATAATATAATATATATATATATATATATAGCACTTGCCCTGAGAGTTAATTCATATAAATTATTATGTTCCAATGTTGTGTGCCTCGGGAACTTGTAATGGGTCCCCACTTGACATTGCTAATTTGCTAACTAAGGGAACCATTTGAATGCGTTGGTGTGCAAGTTGGTCAAAATCACCTTTACTCTTTCAACTTTGGATTCTGGTGTGGATGAGGTTGTTATAGTTATTTGTTTCATCATTGTGGGAAAGGAATTTAATTTAAGAAATCTTCTCGGTGGTCATTTGTTCCCTTAACCTAGATGTAAAATGTGAAACTGAAGTTTGTTTTTACTTTGAATTTTGCAGAGTGGATTATATTGTCCTTACAAGTGTAGATCGTGATGATTTACCTGATGGAGGAAGTGGACATTTTGCTCAGACTGTCAAAGCTATGAAGGTGCATTGGTGTTTTGGTTTGTTGTTTCAGGTTGCATTTTGAGGTATACAGTGTGAATCATACAAGTTTGAGATTAATCCTTATGCATGATTTTGCAGAATCTCAAGCCTGAGATCATGGTTGAATGTTTGACCTCAGATTTTCGGGGTGATTTGAAAGCTGTAGAGACTCTTGCACTCTCAGGTTTAGACGTCTTTGCTCACAACATTGAAACTGTGAAACGACTACAAAGAATTGTTAGAGATCCTAGGGCTGGGTAAGTTGTATTGCTGATTTCTGTTGTATAATTAGTCAAGTTCTTCAGAAAGTGAGATATAGAAACCCATTGTGTTCTCAAAATCAATAAAAAGTCAATAGATAGAATTGTCTATAACTGGAACATCCAGTTTAGAAAAATAGCAGTTATATGACAATGTTTATAGGAATTGTAGGAACAGAAGTATTCCAGTTATGAAGCAATTGAGACAAATAAATGTTCAGTTATATCTTGCTTCAAGTGTATGTGATGTGAACTAAGAAAAACCATTTCAAAAGCACTATGTATATGACAATGTTTATGCATCCTATTTCTTATTTTGTATTATGGTTTCAGGTATGAGCAAAGCTTGTCAGTTCTAAGCCATGCAAAATGCAGCAAAGAGGGTATGATAACAAAATCTTCTATAATGTTGGGCCTTGGAGAATCTGATGATGAGATCAAGGAAGCCATGGCTGATTTAAGGGCCATAGATGTTGATATTCTGACATTTGGACAGTATTTGCAGGTTAGTTAATGGAAAATGCTTCAGTTCTGCTCAGACCTGTTTTTCTGGCTTGAACAATTAAATTATGCCTAACCTTGGGCCCTAAGTGTTTTTTTTTCTTTAAATATAACACATGCTTCTGGGAGACTCTGATCTTTCTATTTTAAGCATTTCATAATATTATCAAATTGCTGTAACTTGTTTGAGGTTGCAGCTATAGAGGCAATTGTATTACACATCGTGGCTCTTATTCTTTTATTTTTCTTGTGCTTTTAACGGCTTATAGTTACGTCGTAAAATATATTGTAAACTTTGCAGCCAACACCACTGCACCTGACTGTCAAAGAGTATGTCACTCCGGAGAAGTTTGCTTTTTGGAAGGAATATGGAGAATCTATTGGTTTTCGTTATGTAGCCAGCGGGCCACTGGTAAGATCTTAGCAGATTCTTAGATGATCTTTCTGTTATATGACGTGTAATGCACATTCCCTTCTATAAACCGAAACTGACAAGTCAAATAGATGCACTGACAATCTGCATTATGTTTATAATAAATTGTCCTTGTTGGGTCTGCTTCAGCTGATAAAGTGCTATAGTTATCTGATTTTTCATTGTTGAACTTACAAGATCCTCGTGCATAATCCTTTCTTATACTTTTTCAGGTACGTTCTTCATATAGGGCCGGGGAACTCTTTGTCAAGACAATGATAAAAGAAAGGACCAAGAATCCTAATGGTTCATCTTTGTGACTTCCTGCTCTGTTTTAGATACTAAACACAATAGATGATGCAAGATTGCCAGACATACTACTGCTGATAAGGAAAATTGCTGCTGAGTTTTTGATGCAAAAAGTTTTCTAGGGTTGTTGTTCAATGTATTCTACGAAATTCAATTGGTATTTTGTAAGGTCTGCTGTTTTATACATAGATATAATTAGAAAAAGGGAAATTTTGAATGCTATTCGATCCATATAATGTGAGTTGTTAATTTAACTCTCCATTTATAAAAGTTGTATTACAAATTCATTCTTATGCTCTACCAAAAAAATTCTTATGGCCATTATTTCCTGTTTTGTGTCCTACATTTTAAAGTAAGGAGGAATGGAGCCAATGACTAGTGGGAATAGAACCAATAAAGAAAATACCAACATTGTTCGTGTTTTGGTTATTTCACTGTGGTAAATTCTAATACTATGTATAAATGGTATTATTCAATCACACATCGCTTTTTTAATCACGTTGGAGCAGTTAAGGGTTTCCTATTATTTTGCTTGAGGGAAAAGACAATGTGCTTTAAGCAATTTTTTACATCAGTGGGAACACCTCAAACCTCACTACACTCAATTCTCCTGCTTAAAGCAGACAGTTGGTATTCTCTGTCATTTCCTTGCCTAACTAATCCTCTCTCTTCGTTCACAAGCAAGGTACTTTGCCAAACAGAGTACTCTGCCTATAAGTACTTTTCTTCACCCATAATTGATGCGGCAATTTACAAAGCCTACGTCTCTTATTTTGCTTCATTTCAATAATTTAGTTATCAATTCACATCATTCTCCCGTGCCAACTACAACTGAAAGCCAAGACAATGACCCTGAAAATAACAATCGTATTAGCTCTTCTTCACAGCATTGTTGCTCTGGCATCTGACCCAGATCCTGTCATGGACTTCTGCATACTCAACTCAGGTTCTGCTTTTTCTTGCAAGAACTCATCTGCAGCCACAGTAGAAGACTTCACATATTCTGGGATAAAGCTTCCCGGAAACTTTAAGCAAACTGGGTTTTCTTCGAAGGCGGTGAATCCAAGTGTTTTTCCAGGTTTAAACACACTGGGAATGTCATTTGTGAGAGCAGATTTTGATACAGGTGGTGTCAATGTTCCTCACTTCCATCCAAGGGCAACAGAGATTGCATTCGTGCTTGAAGGAAAAGTTTACTCAGGATTTGTTGATACAAATAACAAGATTTTTGCCAAAGTGATAGAGAAAGGAGAGGTCATGGTGTTTCCAAGAGGGCTAGTGCACTTTCAAATGAATGTTGGAGATAAACCTGCTACTATTTTGGGCAGTTTTGATAGCCAAAATCCTGGCTTGATGAGGCTTCCAAATACAATCTATGGTTCTGGCATAAAGGAAGAGCTTTTGGAGAAGGCTTTTGGGTTGAGCTCCAAGGAGATTTCTAAGTTAAGGAAGAGATTCTCTCCAGCTAGTTAAAATGCATTTATGTTATTGTAGAAAGTTTTTCAATTAAGCAGTTAAACCTGAAAAGGTTGATGATCTAATTCTTACAGTGCAGAATTCCAGTACTGTGCAAAATGATGATTGGTTGGAAATAGTTAATTATTTCAATAAATAAGATCTTGCTAATTTGGAGGCAATCTCCATCTGGGGCTCATGTGATTTGATTGTAAAGCTACCTTAGTATAATATACAAGGAGTCCATCTTCAAACTTCCTTTTCCTTCTGTCAAGGAAGGAGCAAAGAATTTAAGGCCAGTAAAGTAAGAAATTTAAATCTAAAGAAAAGTCTAATTAAATCTATGAAGTACATATTAGCTGAGCTCATTTTGGCATAATTTGATGAAGAAAAAAATTGTCTAACATTAATCAAAGTCTACTTCCAAGTTCTGCTTTTGCTTTCTTTTCGTACTTAAAAGTCAATAGGCTTGTCATTTGTCAAGGGTAGGTTCAATTGAGCACCTTTCACTTGTGTGATACCGACATAACCATACTATTTGGGTGGTGGGTGCACATCATTGCACACAGTTATGTCTAGTTAAACTTAGTTTTTAGATTAGAGTGTTTCTCAAGGTTTCAATGCACCCAATTCAATTGATATTGCTGAATGAATGTGGAAGTAAAATGGTCGGAGTTCGTTGGATAAGCAAGAATTCAAGTATAAAGTAATATATCCTTTTTTCTTTTTTTTTACAAAAGAAAATCAAACTTCAAACTTTCTATATACTACTTAAAGAATGAGCATAAAATATTAATGCAAAATTAAAAGAATAGACACAGAATGTTTAATATTTAAGCATTGACTAATACTATTTAAACACTAGTTATATGAATTTACAGTCTATATACTTAGCACATTCAGATTTAATTATATTAACATCAACCTTCCACTCTAAAAAGCAAATGCCTCACGTGATGTACAACAATCATTTACCAAAAAAGAAAACGCTAGGCTGTCAAATCCCTTTATTTTTTGGTTAGCTTACAATACAAATAGACACATGATAGGATAAGTGAGCCTTTATCCAACAGCATGATTTCAAAGAGAGCATAACTGCTCCAAAAGCTCATGTGGTGAATGATTCTCTTTGTGTTTTGTTGGTTAAGTGGTTGCTGCACTCATTTGACTAACAATAATACCATCCCATGCGTGATTTTAGGTGTAAACTTTAAACAACTCTAAAAAGAGTAAGACAATGGGTTTTCTAATGCAAGAGTGCAATTCACTCTTTTCTTTTGCCCTTCAAATCCTTTCCTTTGTCTTTCTCTCTATCAAATAAATATTCAAGTTTGCACCCCTTTTTTTTTAACTTTACTTTCCCTTTTCTATTTGGCTCAACAAAAAATGGCATGCAGCCAAGGAAAAGTTAAAAGGGCTTGCTTCATAGCTAAGGAAATGGGCAGCGCCAGTTCCCATCTTTGTGGTTTGAGTTGGAAAATAAAACTCTTCTATGTGGGATGGACTAGATTTCATTGTTAATGTCAATTAAAGCTAAGGACTTCATAACATATATCACTTATGTACTGACTTAATCCACAACATACTTTTACTCACACACAACATTTGGAAACTTCAATCTGTAACTTCAATGTAAAACTTGTCAAGCAATTGGGTTGGCACAATCAGAATGCAGTTCAGACTTCAGACAAACACTGTTATCCATATGATAACATAACTATCATTACAAGTTACAACACCCAAAAAACCATTTACTTGCAGCTTAAGTTACCATCACAGGCTCTGGACCATAACAATGAACGTTGATCTAGAGCAGTTTCTTTACATTGTTGACATTACGTCAAAGCAATGCACTGAGCATTTCATTCCAAATATCAGGCACCCCAGGAAGGCACCAATGGCTGCAATCAGAAGAAAGGCCTGTTCCTGGTTTTTGTCTCTCTTGTTGGCTTATCACCCTTCTGTATACTGAAGGATGCCCATCTCTTCTAAAGGCAGTCATTGTTGTAATATCTTGCAGATAAACTGGAAACCTCATCCTCTTCAACACTCCTTGTAACACTACAAGTGGTTCAGGCACATGTTGGTGGCTGAAAAAGGGTAGAGGATGCTTCTGATTGTAGCACCTCCAACCATTTTGCCTGCATAAAAGTTGTGGAATCAGAAAAGCAGATAGCAAGGGGGGAGAAAAAGAAGAAAAAAGATAATAGAATCCCAGGGAATTTTTTCCTTGATTCACTAATTAAGTGAAGGTACCTGTTATGCCTTGGTGACATGCTCCGGAAAATGACTCGGGTTTTGCGAGGGTCTAGATTCAAATCCACCCACCTAGCCCATGTACTCAGTCCTTTCTGATATGCAACCATTGGATTCATGTTCCTAATGAGATTGTTTCCCACCATGTAATAATCCCACCTGATATAATATAATAAGACTGATACATTAGCATGTGAAACTGCAAAAGGACTAAAAGTGAGAAGCATAAAGAATGACACTGATTATAGAGAACTGAAGTTAATTGCAGGAAAGAAAAGAATGATTATGGAAGTAATTCAAGTAGAAGATTAGAGAATGAGAATTCTTACGAGCTAGTTTTATCTGAGTGAGTCCACCAATGGGCTGAATCAAATACAAGAACATCAACGCCTCTCCAATACCTTGCATTTTCTTCAATCAAATCCAAATGTAAAATTCTCTTGTTGTCAGATCCTTTCTTCAGTTCCACCAACAATGGTGCCCAGAAGAACTCAATTGATGTCTCAAAATCCTGTAAAAAGAAAATGTTACAAGGTCAATCAAGTTTAAAGAGGGAATAGGTAATTAATTGTATTTGAGAGATATCTTACCAGAGCATGGAAGGCCATTGCCGGACCATTATAGGTTACCCTTTTTCTTGCAGTTGGAATAACACCTTGCACTAAGCAGACAAGAGATTCCCATTGGTTTCTCATTATAGAATCTCCCACCAGCATTATTCTCTTTCTTCTCATTTTCTCAAGAAATTTTAGTGCATCAAACCTGTGCAACACATCCAAAATTTCATCACAGTAATTTATCCCTTACCAGGTATATGGAATTGATTTACAAACTAAAAAGTTAAAACTATGCATAAGCTATTCCTCATCTCTTCTTCATCTTTGCCAAGTACACTACATCTAAATTTTGGAAAATTTTTCGGCTAGATCATAGTATTGAGGTTTTTAGAACTGCATGATGCACACAAGACCCTAGCACTAAAAATCAGTCCAATAGTGTTCTTATATATAGAACAATGTCGTTTGATCCCTGTTATATGAAATGAAAAGTGGTACTCTCTTCAAGCTTGGCCTATAATAGATATACAGCACAAGGTTAAGATATTTATCTCCTCTACTTTTATGACTAAACGTTTCAGTTAACAGAAAATTTTCAGTGCAGTAGCTGTTGTGTGCATTATTCACTGGTATTTTAAACATGAAGCAACTATTTCTTTTTTCCTTCTGAAAATGTAGTCCATTCTAACTGAATTTTGAGCTATTATTACCATAGTTTGGAACTAGCTCACTAACCACAAGCATTATCATTCAAGAATTCAAAAAGTGAAGACAATGTTAATGAAGATTCTAAGTATTATTACCTTGGGACAGAACAACCTAATGGCTTCCATTTCCACTTCTCATAGTCAGAGTCAGGTCTTCCATTCTTTTGACAAGTAACTGAAGTGCTCAGATAGGGGCAATTGGAGTCATAGAGAGGATAAGATTGATCATACACCCATTTTCCAACTGATAAGTCACATTTCTTTGAAGAACCCATCTGGGTCTGGACCATGTTAACTTCATCTTCTTCCTCAAAGAGCCAGGCCTCATCCTCTGGGTTTAGCAGTGATGATGTCAAGTGGAACAAGCATAGAAAGATGCAGCAGAAGAAGAGAAAGGTGAGTAAGTGAAGCTTTGATTTTGCCATTGATACTCAAGTGAGAGCATAGAGTGTGAAGGGTCCCAATGGGGATAGAGAAGGCTTTTGTAATTTGAGAGGAACTTCGGTTAATCAAAAGTGTTTCATCAAGGCATGAATGACGGTGCTGTGGACCATACAAACTTGTTGCTTTTGCTTACTGTCGTGTGTAATTAATAGCAATGACTTTATCACTTTGACTTAGCCAGCTACAGGTGGGAGAACTTTTCTTTTTTCTTTCCCTGTTTCCTTTGGTGACTGAATTGAGAGCTTGAGACTTCTAATATGAATTTAGAGGTTGGTGAGCCGTGAAGAATTTGGGTAGTTTGGATATCATATCTCCTTTTTCACACTATAATGTGTTATTAGCAACTTAATGTATAAAAAAGAAAAAAAAAAAAAAAAAGATTTTGAATTTGTGTTAGGTTTGTTAGCGTAATTGGAAAAATTCAATATTTGTCCCATATAAGAAACCTTTACACTCCAACCAGGTATTTACTTACAAATAATACCCAGAGCTGCATTATGGGAGAACAGATACGCCTCAATTCAGAAACGATTGGAACTTGTATTGAGATAGGTAAACACATTTTTTCTTATATCACCATGTATAAGTGTAAGTTTACTAATTTGTGAAACTACGTGATAAAAAGAAAATAGAAATTATTTCTATAACAGTGAAACAAACCAGATACAATAAATTCTTCACAAAATGCTTATTGCTTAAGTTAAATTTTTGAGTGTTCTTTACTAAATTGAAACAAACAAGTGGGGGTTACCTAGAAACAAGAAAAACAGATACATAAATAAAGCAACACAGACAACAAACTTTGAAAGAACAAATAAAGACGGTTCGCTAAGCCTGGTAATGAATAGAGTGATGGGAATTCCTCCTATAACCCTCCCTACTTAGGAAGCCCAGTTACAGGGTTGAGAAGAGCTTGACCCTCATCAGAAAGCAAAACAGGTCCTCTTCCAGGTCTTGTACAGATGAAGTAACTCACGTCCCCATTATATTTTTGTGATGGAATGTTATCCTTAATTTCAGGAGGTGGTAGCAAAGCTTCTACATCCTTTATTCCCTCCAATCCAGCATCTTGTAGAATTGACTTATCACCAATAATGTAACTGGAGGACAGAGTTTTATAGAGTGGACAAGATAACATCAGATATCTCGCGAACAGTATAATCATAAAAATGTAAGAATAATGTCTGCAAGAGTTCGACAGAAAGTACCTGCTAAGGTCATCTGTATTTGGAGGAAAGTAGTAAAGCAGCCTCTGGATCAAAGAGGCAGCAGTTTTCCTATTTCGCGCAATTAGAACAGCATTTGGCCCCGCATCAAATGTATAAGCGACCTGTAAGTTCAATTAGTTAACAATATTAAGATATAAAGCATACGTCATACGTGTACTATTGACTTGTTTACACTTTATGATTGTATCTCTGTGTGATATGCAATGGATGCCACATGTATATTTACTTGCCTTATAGAAAAACGTTTTCACCTGTATACTGTAGTTTGAAAAATGTAATTCATTAGATTTTGTCTAAATTACAGATGGAGACCGCTCTGGATCGTTATAATGTTATTGAACCTTTAAATAATGCTTTCCAGAGTACATGATACGACTTTTTAACTTGAAAGAAAGCTCGAGCATGAGCCTACAAAGTAAAATATTGAAAATAATCTCACAACCCAATGATAAAATTGTTTATTCAATCCCAAAATAATTCCATTTTTCTCCTAGAAAAAGGGTTTGACACGATAAATGATCAAGAAGTATTTTTAAAGGTGTTCAACTTCAACAACCTTTCATGATAGAATATATTGCTATTACCAAGAAAGTGGAAATTCAAACCTGGGGAGTTTCTTCCGAACGGTTCCACTTTTCAATAATGCTGATTATCCTAAGATGTATTAAATTACCAATAATAAATTAGAAAAGATTTGTGCTGCACTTGGTAATCAAACAGAAACAATGGCAACTAACTATCAATATTATCAGAAATCACCTGTGTGATGTGTCGTTCATGTAAAATATAGGGGGACTTGTATCCAGGCAGACTGCATGGAACTGATTACTATCCGCACAGGTCAGCTGAGCAAAAGATGCAAAATCACGATTTCTAATGGCCTCTTCCATTTGCAATATGCGCTTTGGCACTACTTCCTGTTGCAGTCCATATTAGAAAAAGCCATATAAAATATAATCCAACTAAACTCAGAAAGCAGGGAGGTGAACTACCTTGGCTCTATGTTGTAAAAGTAAACTTGTTTGGACACTCTCGCGCATTCCTGTGGTGCTACTTGTTTCCTTCTGCCGTGAACTTACCTAAAAGGTAATAAGATTTAAATATCAACAAAACTATGTCATAGGAGATATATAACAGGGTAGATACGGTATCAAGATGAATAGGATGATCTAGATAGTTGACAAGATAAATGACATATTAATGTACAAGATTTAAAACAATTAATGATGACAAAAGGAAGAACAATAAATCTAAAATGCTGATATGAAAAACTGGTCCCCAAAAACAATGGGTTTAAGTTTAAAAAATGACCTAAATAGATCATTTTAACTGAAAGATTTTAACTGTCCAAAATCAACAGTAAATTCATCCGCCCATTAGAATGATGAATACAAGTAGGAACATACCACAGCAATAATAATAAAAAGATCATCCCAATGCTCTTCATTAACAAGTTGCACTGCGAGACTGTCATTGCCATCTTCCTCCTTAGAAAATTAAAAGAACAGGAATCACAAATGAATTCTTAAATGATGCTACGAGCAACAAAATATGCCAAACATGAAAAAGAAAAATAAATAAACTTACTCTTCCCATTTTCCATTTGACAAACCCACCATATAAGCTGCGGCAAGCACTGCCAGATCCCTGCCTGCATAATATGACAGGTTCCAGTTCCATAAATGCTGTTACATATCATTAAAAGACTAGAAAATCAAACCAAGCCACTAATAACTTGCAACTCTAAATTCATCAACTAAAGATAGACCTTGCAATGGCAGATAGTTTACTTTCATCTTCTTTGACATTCATCAGTTTTGCAAGGGCAAATACTGCAAAGCAGAAGGCATGAAGTTACTACGACATATAGTAAGTAAAATTTACACAATATAAATAGGTGATATGAACCTTACTAATAAGCACAGTAAATAGATTCCAATTGCATTGAACAGAATAAAATTGAAAATTCAACATTTGACATAACAGCATATAGAATATAATGGCATGTTAACATGAAATTCAATATGTCCAAAGACCTTCAACAAAGAATACATTTGTACTCTAAGAAGCCCAGAGCTAGATTTACAAGACATCCAACATGAAATAAGCAATCTTGTCTAGGAGTGTGTGGTATAAATACTGGGGAAGTACATAATTAATTAATTGAAATATATTGCCTTTATTAGGGTACTGATTCATTATTCAGTACTTTAGTACTCTAGCATCTGTGTGCTACAATTGAAGCCAATTAGTGCCTAAGTCTAAGCAATTACAGGCAAGAAAGTTAGACTCAATAATATAAAATATCAAGATAAAAATGTGTATTACCAAGACAGGCAAAACCAGCAGCAGAAGAAGCCAGTCCAGCTGCAGTAGGGAAGTTATTGTAAGAAGCTATGTGCAAATGCAATTTACCCCAATCTTCCTTTGTGATCCTAATACCCTGTTTCTTATCCTCAACATCAGAAGCACGATTGCGGATCTCCCTTAGACAGTTCTGGTACCTGCCTCCAGAAAGGGGAATCTCCTACACTAACCAGTAAAACCAAATGCCATGAATCAACAAATGAAAATCATCATTTGATTATACTAACTACACTAGCGTCTCGGTAGCTCATTATTTTTAGGCTTTTAGCATTGTTGCTTCAGTTCTCAAGGATGAAAACATTAAACAATTGGTATATAGCGACATTAATAAAACCAAACGTTTCATTGATGAGCTTATTTAGACATTAATAATTGGTAATTTGAATATGTCAATTTTTTTTACTGCTGCCCATGGAAGATAATAGACAGAATAACTAGACTATTTAATTTTATATGAAGCCATATCAAATATACCAAAAAGAGACAAGCAATGCTGACTTTAGCAAAACAAGGAATTCAGAGTTATCTGAAACTTAAGCTATCTTTAAGAATACTAAAGAACATGCTGCTGATTTTGACTTACTCAGTTGATCAACTAGCTAAAAATCCATTTGAACTGTAATTTTAGGTACTCCGGCTATCTGGCAACCCTCATATCAGATCATGGTAACGCTACAGATGGCAGTAAAATAATAGCAGTGAAACTGTCAAAGGTATCCATAACAACCAGACTCGTTTAGTCTAGTTCCCCGAAGTAAAAGCAAAGCTATGCAACCAAGAAAAGCAGTAGGATTAAGTTTTCAAAAATCAAGCCATAAAAATCTTGAGGATAAAGATGAAGAGTGAATGCTTAGCCTGGTTTTTTTTGCTAAAAGCCTAAAACAGCTTTTAAGTTGTAATATGTTACTTCACAACAAGAATATAATGTAAGGGGAAAAAAATAACGATTCTGTCTACAGAGAAATCAAAATACCGAATTTAGAATATTCAACTTTCCTCAAGCAAGTGAGCCAGGAGACCAATTTTTAGAGGATGAAGTCGATACAAATCAGCAAGAAGATCAATTTTACCTTGCCATTGAGCCACATACGATCTTGCTGAAAGCTGGAACTCACAGCAACAGTGGTAGTCGTGCAAAGGTGATCCGGATCAAGCGTAACACTGATGCTATCATTAACGGGCAAGATTAGGGATTCATCCCTCTTCCCCCAATATTTGATCACAGCAATGTTAGTAGGTGTCTGTGCAGTCACCATCAGCACCCAATTCTGCGACTCACCCGCCATTCCCATCAATATCGCTATCCGTAAAAATCTAAACTTGGGAAATTGACGAACTAACGAAATCAGCTGTGAGTTGAGAGTGAGGAGAGGGGTCTGAATTGTTTGTTGAAATTGTAGCCGTAAGTGCTTATATAGAGGTCAAGGTGGAGAGATGGAGGCTCTTTCTTGAAATAGATTTGGGTCCCTCCCTGTACAACAACATTGAGTATTGAGAATCTCCGGAAAGCTTTTATGGCATAAAATTTGATATTTTCCTTTCCAATTTTATGTTATTTTTAATTTTTAATAATCATATAAATCACAGAAAATTGTAAAGTTAGGCCAACATGTGAAACTGAGTTGGTAGAAAATAGTGTGAACTTGCAGAATTATTTAGGGATTACTCATTATAAATGAATTGCTTGCAAGAAGATTTAAACGTAATATATACGATCAGAACATAATAATTCCATGTTTGCCAATTCCTTCAATCCTTGGTGGTAATACCAGTACTATGATCGAGGTACCCTACTGGAACAACCTTTGTATAATGTTATAAAACACATTTTTTTTTATTATAATTAGGAGAAAAAAAGATATACGTAGACGATTTTAATTTGTAATTCTAAAAAACATCAAACTTTAATTAAAAAGTTAATAAAACCTTTATTTAGAAAACAAAGTCTTATATTCTATTTTTAGTGTCCTATCATAATTGATTTAAATAAACAAGTGCAGACACCAAATGAGAGAGCTCATTGCAAATATATGGTTGGGCATATATCCAGGAAATAACTAGATAATTAAAAGAGTTACCAGTAAGTCAAGTACTTAGATTAGATGGTACACAGTTGAAAGGAATGTCTTTTCTTTTAAGACAATATTTTAGGATTATGTTATTATCCGTGAATAAAATCACACTTTTGAGCAGGGACATGTGGGTTACGGGCCCCCCCACGCAAATCTCGAGTATCAGAATTTTAGTCACCACCAATTTGTTTTTGCACGTCGCGTGGAACACGCTAGTATAGTATAGTCCAGTCGGGAAAGCAAACGAATGAAAGAGATGGCAATAAATGAACTGAACAAACTGCTCTGGTGGAAGGAATCACATTACCTTTTCCAACCAAAAATTTGATATGTACTTGTACGTCGTTGGTTACCAAATGGACAGTTTCCAGTCATTTTCAAAGACTCACTCACAAGAACTAAAACCATATGTGCCTAATGAATTACCTCTCCTCTCAAGTGCTGTGCTGAGTTTGAACTTCCTCTGCCCAATAATCTTGCCCAACAACAACAATATTTCTTGGTGAAAATTCCTACTCAAGAGGAATCCTAGGCCAAGGGCTAGTTTAGTAACTTCTTCTGAAGGCCAATATCCCTTTGTGTATCCTCAAGTATGACAGTAGCACCCTAGTTAATATTAAGACAGGACCTGAAATCTACGATCTTAGACAGATTAAAGCTTAGGTGAAATAACTTACAGAAGTCTTATAAGAAGGGTGAGAATCACCTAACTATGTGAATCTGTTTTGGCTTAGTTATTAACTAGGCTCATTAGCCTCTTGTGTTCTTCACATGTCGGCAGCACCAGGGAACAAAACCAAGGTGTCAGCACATTCACATGGAACAGTTAATATATCATAAATTGCACGTATAAAAGACTAGTTAACAGAAAGAAAGCCTAACGCAACTATAATAATAATATAAAACAAAACCATAATCACAATTTACGAAACATATACTTCTTTACAAAGACCTTTCTTTGTTTTTTTGTAAAAACCTATAGTATGTCAGGAGAACTCATATAATGTGGAAAAGAAACATCAAGAAAAAAATTTTAAATGCGCTTCCTAAGATGCAGCTGTATGTGCTTCTCTCCAATATGCCAATACACATGGATCTGAAGAGAATCATCATTAACAACTGGCTTTTCCACTGCTCAGGCAGCCTTGAGATTATCGGAATTGTCTTTGGGACGCCATAAGTTTATGATGATAGAGTCCAAAATAATCTATGGAGAGTTTTGGGTTAGTTTGAGGGATTAAATACTTGAACCAACGGGGAATTAAACATCAATTACCTGATTTAGATGTGCTGCAACACAAGGAAGAACCAGTAACCCAGATTCACCAAGTGCACCACGAAGTGGCTCTATCACTGCTACCATCACAGGCAATGTTTTCTGAAAGGTATGCCAACAGAGAGCTTCAGAGATTGTTGCAAAAAAGGTCCACAGAAAGGCTATTTGTGTGACAAGTGCACAGGAATAGATGATTTAGTTTTCACCTGGCTTGCAACAAGAATAAGGGCGGTGGAATTTTTTTTCTTGGAAAAGATTGATTTGCTACCACCAGAGATAGCTGAAAGGATCCCCACAGCAATGATATTGAATATTAACAATGACAGATGAAGAAGTCTGCAATTCATCAAGAAGATCCATTTTCAATTACAATGATATTAAAGCAGCGAATCGATATTTACTAATATTAAAGGAAGCTTATTTTTAATCTTTAACAGCCATTGTAATAGGTGGTTTCAGCATTAATACTAATGCTGTTTCTACCATAGATGACTCCAAGTAGAACATTAGAATCTAAGTAGGAATTTATTAGAAAGGACATAATTTTCCCAAAGCAAAAGTTTCCAGAATCCAGATATTTATGAGGAGTTCCCTTCCCTGAGTTATGCACTATGGTATTGACAACTAAAAAGTAAACTATTTCAAGTTTGTAGAACATACGTTCCCATTCCAATAGCTGCAAGAAAAACCGTGGGTTTCACCATTAACAACAGTGACCTTGACTTGCTCACTTGTATCCAGGGCACCTGCATAACAATATTTTATTATATCGTAAACTGCCCATAATACGAACAGGGTAAATGATTTGCCAAGTGTACAAACAGACCAGATCCTGAAAATCCTGATATTTTAGTTTGCAAATTAAATGCAATGAGGGGAAAGTACCCATATATGTGGAGCCCTAGTGCTCCGAATTAAAATTTAGCATTTAGGGAATACATATAAATATAAGTACTTTGATGTAGGGCTCACTTTCAGGAATTGGTTGCAGAAGACACAGGAAGCAATGAATTCATAGCTCAAGATCAGTTAGCATTATGACTTGGTTTTAGGAATTTTAAGGAAAAATCAAGCTAAAGTAAGGGAAGGAACGAGAAAAATGTTAATCAAGATGCAAAAGAGTGGAGGAGGACAGGGGAAAAAAAAAGGACTTGTAATAACTCCTACATTAACAAACACTGAAATTGTAATTTACTCAAATCTGATTCAGTTCATTAGAAGACAACGAGAAATTGAAAGTGTAAATTTTACTTATACAAGAGACTATAACTACCTTGTTGCTTGAGATGAGAAGAGAGTAGGACAGAGAGGAGATTGAGAGAATGACGGTCAAAACAAAGCTAGACAATTTAATGGCTCAACAATCGACAAAACCATATTCTAATCAAATAAAATCTAAGGTATATGTAAAATAGTCCGTGAAATGCATCTACTACCTACTATTTTCAATAAAATTTATATTTTAAACAAAATTTAAAGAAAAAATGAGACTTAAGCAAGTTTCCCACCAACATAGAGCAGTATGAGGAAACATAATGTGAAGGTTTTGATCTTACTAAGCTAAGAAAAAATGCACTGAACCCAGAAACAAGCTTGCGGTTTTGATCAACTGAGTCAGCCACTCCTGCAATGAATATTTCATCAGGACAAACAATTTTTTTTTTTTCCTTTTCTATAAAAGATGAAGATTTTATACTAAGAAGCAAGTGGGAATACAAAAACAGAGAAAGAGGCCATCAAGACTCAAGACAGTAGAGCCTTTGAGTCCCTGAGCGCCACACTGACTGCATGTCCTCTTCTGTGTTACAAGATAAAGTACCACATTCTATTTTATCCCCTAATCTCTCTGTTTTTTTTTCTTTTCCTCCATGGATTTAGTATTAAACATGTTTTCTTTGTAATCTCACCCCTATGCAGAATAACTTAGAAGCAAAGGAACTAAAATATATCTTTCTAGGGTACTCTCATTTATGGCAGGATATTGCTACTGCTACATTTCTAAACTGCCAAATCCTTTCCAAAAGCATCTTCTTCGACATGGATGCCCTTCTTTGCTTCCATGTCTGACATCAGTTCTTACTTTAGTAATCCTACCATCCTGGAACTAATTAATTCTAACACATAGCCATTACCTCAGTTCCAGCTCCTCTTTTTCATAGTATATTTGTCCATGCCCTGAGAATAATACTAGCTTTGTAGAGGCTCCCATTGACTCACCATCTACTTCAACTATTCCTCCTTCCTTGGGCCTACACTCGGAGAACACTGCTAGTCCCTCTAATACCATGCACAAAAGTACTTGTTCGACTTGTAACCCTCATTCCATAAATACTTTCCTAAGTTACCATCACTTATGGTCACCAGAATTATATTCATCACAGCAACCCTACCATGCCATTGTTTCAGGTATATCTTTTGTTTCCATTTCTAAGATAAGGTGAAGCACACTCTCATCTGGGGTGGGACAGGCTATAATTGAGGAAATGGTTGCCTTGTACTTGGGATCTTGTTCCCTTACTATCAAGTAAATCTAATGTCTGGAGGTGGATTTATACAGTGAAAGTTGGTGGATAGCCAAGGGTATTGCTTAAAAGCACAATTGGTGGCTAAAGGTTGGATGCAGACCTTTAGTCTTGCTTATGGTGATACCTTTTCTCCAGTAGGTGCAATACTTTCTTGCTTAGGGGAAAATCTGGATTTGTATGTAGGCTACATAGAAACACTATTTTACAAGCATTAGGAGTGATTCTTGGTGAGGCCAATAATTCAATTTTCTGTCCACATTCGTCAACCTCATCATGGCATCTATCTAGTCGCCATTGTGGATGATATATTCAAAGCTGGAACCAAGCAGGATGACAAGTGAACAATTGAAACTTGAAACAACTGCCTATTCAAGAACTATCCCAAAAAAAACTTCCGGCAATCTTAAGTTATCCTAAGAGCACACAAGAAGCCAAATCAAGGCAGGTACCTATATCCCAAAAAGAACATGCATGTCAGGATCAATACCTGTTGATACTCCAATTGATCCTAGTGGCACCTCCTAGGATAAGGAGAGCCATTATCAAATTGCGGTAGGAAATAGAGACTTATTTGAGAACTCAACTATCTCACAGTGACTCAGATGGATATTTCATTTAATAAGAATGTATTTAGTTAGTTTCTAAACTCCCCATGTGACACTCGATGGTGTCATCTGATTACTCTGGTATATCAAAGAAGCTCCAGGAAACAAGGTTGCACTATAAATATAGAGAAACAGAGATTGTCACTAGTACAGAGTTTGCTAACTCGAATGACCAGCAAGCAGATATATATGCCAAGTCTCTCAAGGGTCCTTGGATACATTGGATATTAACAAGCTTGGTGCATTATTACATGTACGCCCCAGCTTGAGGGGGAATGATGAATATAACAACTAGTAAATATTTATTTACACATATTCAGGCATAATGTTCTCTTTCTCTCTTATAAAACAAAATAAACAAAGCATTCCCATAAAAAAGGCAAAGACATATACATCTCCCAGTAGACAACCAATTCTGTTTTCTTCCTTGTTTATTGACAAGTCAAATATATAAGCAGTGCACAAATTATAATGTCTAATCACATCCGTATTTCCATTCACTGCTACAACATAACCTTACCAACAAATAAGGCAACTTATTTCTTTTCAATAGTATCAACTAATAAATTAGACCAACAAGCCACTAACATAGCTCATGAAAGTGTTATAAAGAGACTCTATCAAAATTTTATTATATTTCAGCATCCCATTTCCATTTAAAAATTTGCGTGTATCATCCTTCCGGATCCTGGATCAGGAGGACAGTACACAAAGACAAGGTACCACATGATATAGAATTGTTAAGTAGTCAGCAGGCAACAACACCTTATAGTTGCAAGAAAGACATCCTTCATGTAGACCCCATCTTATATTTCAAAAATGGTCAAATGTGTGGATATGATCACATATGACACGCAAGAAAATAATCTATTCACTGCTGAAACAATCATAAACAATGGGACACACCTTTGAAAGATTCACGAAGAACCTGCCCATAGAAAAAGAAAAATTAAAATAGATTTGGCAAGCCAAGCATAAAACAAAGAATTCGGATATTCTAATTCATAGACCAAAATTCAACTACAAGGAATATTGGACAAAGCATAAAACATATATGCATTGCCACCAATAAATGTGTACTCCTGAAAAAACAAAACTATATTGAAATTTAATATGATAAATTGGTTAGAGAAAAAAATAGCAAGCAAAGTGACCTGCAATAAAAGAGAGGACGTGACAAGAGGGGGAAATTTCAAAGTGTCAATTTACAACCATGTACAAGCTTTCTCACCTATACCAACTCAAAGGAAAACTTCATTAGCACCAAGTTTAATCAAACATGGTAATATACCTACCATAAGTCAAGAAACTCACTTATATTAATTTACTGGTCACTTTAGAAGGACTTCATAAAGAAAAGACAAATAGTAAACCTGATTATGGGATTTTATGTAGTTAAAGGCACAGAACAGTTACAATACCATTGGAATCAAGCAGCTTTTGGAAAATCTTCAAAAGTGAAAGAAAGTAAGGGGTAAGACCTCAGAAAAAACATGTTTCCATGTCCAACCAGATAAGTTTCAAAATTCAAAAACAATTGAAACCTTCCACACCGAAGTTCTAAGAATGAGAGAAATCAACTACCTTCCCAAAAGTTAGGGGGACCAATATAGTCAGTACAAGACTTTTAAGTAACTGCTTAGTAGGTATGGTCACTCCAACTCCATCAGCTACAAATTTTGTGATTGAAAATGGAATCTGAAATGTAGATAGAATGTTAGCAAAGAATAAATAAGATGGAGAAAAACCATAGATATTGCACCTTAAAAGAAGAGAAAACAGAACAAAAATAAATCTCAATCTAAAGATGTATAAAAGTTCAAACAAATTGATGAAATTGAAGTCAAACTATCCAGTAAATTATATTTTCTGACCTAGATTAACATGCAATTTCTTTCATCAAACAGTTCCTCGGCTTAGCAACTTAAGCTTTTAGATCAAACAGAGCCTTGACTTAAATAGCAAGAGCAACGAGGTAGAAGGAAGGGTGACTCACCACATAGGCTTCTAAAAGTCATTTTCAATAAAATAAAGCATAACATATTTTGGGGTTGAGTTGCAACAAAATGAATTCACCGTGAAAGAAAATGTAGACAAAAAAATATAGCAAATACAATATGTGAAACGCTTGATGACTTACAATCAATATTCCTAGCATGTTAGATATTACTGTCATTGCAAGAGCAAGTGCAGAATTTCCACCAGCAATCTGCATAAGCAACATGGAAAAGCTTAAACAAAACCCTCATCATTTATAAATAGAAAACTTGATAGGAATAGAAACGCAATAGAAGAAAACAGAAGAACAGAGAGGACACAATCATTACCTGGGTGAGTGCAACACCACTTGATAATGTAGTTGGCATACAGCTAAATATAGCCAGCCCTGTAGGACCAGAGATTATTTAAGCTCAACTTTCAATCAAGTTGCTGACAGGGAAAGCCGTGAACAAGTACATGGACTACAGACTACAAGCCATTGGAAATATGAAATAATATAAGATCAAAAGGGAAACAGGGAATTTTCTGAAAGTTTTGATGGGAAGGAATTCGTGGATAAAAAGCAACAAGGTAGTGCTTGGATCGCACTTTACAGATTCATATGAATTGTACAAGTAATAGCGACTTTATTTATTTTTAAAATTTCAGAACTCTTTTCAAGTAGTTTTGCATATTTCCAGCAGGCTCTGAGGTAACACCCAAGACTCACCAAAAAAACCAAAAAATGTAGTGCTTTTGATCAGTTTCAGAGGTTCTGGTAGGAGTAGAAGCCAGAGTTTATGGCAACATGCTATATATGCTTTTTGTTGGTGTATTTGGCTGGAGCAAAATGGTCAGATTTTTAAGGAGAAATCTCTGTCCTAATCCTTATATTCTTTTATGGTACAGAATTGCGTTCTTGGCTTCTTGTCTATGAAAATAGTTGGTGTAAGGGATCCTCAGGAAAGATGCTAGGAGATTTTTATTTGAGTTCTTTATTTTTCTATGGTTTTGTAGCTTTTGTTGTTGCATTTAATTAGAAATTTGTATATATACATATATTCATGTATCAGAGTCCATTAATGCAAGACAATACAAAGAATTTAGGCTGTCAACAACTTAGGCTACGAGGTTATGAGCTGAATTCAAACTTATACCATCATCACGATCATGACGGCAGACCGCTAGCAACTTTGAGCATTTGGTAACACTTTTCAATGTCACAAATAACAATTACAAATTAAAATTTGATGACTAAACCTGTAACAAATTCTTGGGGTTGGAGCTGAATTTGCATTATTAGTTTAGAAAAGTAAGGCGAAAGTAATAGAATGGATACCTGCATGAAAAACAATGGAGCATTTTACACATATAATCTAACACTTATAGATGAGCCTATTCAAGCGACAGATACAAGTCCTTCTGGAAACAAGGGGCAAATAAAATAGAAATAAGAACAAGAGCAATCTGATGCCATCGCCCCAAGAAATTAATTGGTGCCAGGATTAAAAAAAATAATGAAAAACCTGGTGTTACCCCAAGAAATCATATGCAAAATACTTGAAAATATTGAGATTTTCTTTGTATCTTCTCCAAAAATACTCTAGCTTTCCGTTTTGTTTTCTTATAGTCTACTATTTTTCCACTTACTGAAACAAATATTTTAAAAGGAAGAATCTTTCTAACTTACTTTAGACTTTTCATGTAAGTGAATATAGACAACATGACCTAGAAAGTTCAATTGAGTATTCCAAGCTATCATTCTTGTTCTAGACCACAAAAAGAAAGTTCAACATCTACATACTTTTGGTCAAGTATTCACCAATCACTGAACAATGAGATTTGTCATTCATGCTTTTTTCTTTTTCCTTTTACTTTCAGAGGCTTATAAGTCAGAATCTCCAAAACCACAATTAAATACGAAGCTTTCCTAATTCCATTTTAGAAGATTGATTTTCAAGGTTGCTAATAATGATCAAGGGGAGAATGCAAAGCCTGAAGTCTCTGTCCACCATTTTCCCTATCCTGCTTCTTTCTTTGCCTCTGGAATTTTTTCCATTTCACCCTAAAAGACTCCACTTCTAATTTACAGCACTTCTCTGTCATATTACCTTTAAACAATGCAAAAACAGTAAAGAAAATCGTGTATAAACAAACTACAAAACATTTGCAGAAGAAATTCAAGGTCATACTAGCCCAAAAAGTCCAACTGGCCATGCTTCTACAGCTTCACCAATTTCTTTACTTCGCAGCGACAGTCCTACATCAAAGTGCATGAGAGGAAATCAAATACTTATGAGAAGGGAATCACAAAAGAGAAAATAAATGGAAAAATAAAAAATAAAAATAGCCACAAATGCTAACCTGAGATTAAAAAAATTAGACAGGGAGAAATTTTAGACACATAATATTTATCAGCAAAACAACCAACACTAGGGTATGATAGGCCTAGTGTCACTCCAGAGATGAGAACTACAAATTACATTGAACATATGGACAAATCAGTTAATCATAAAAATAGGAAATATACATACATATATATATATATATATATATATAAAGAACAATCCATGAGCAAAGAAGATAACTAAAAAATTTCCTTTGAACAAATTTGAATACACGGAAGAATTGCTACCCAAAGGTAAAATGTTGTTTCCAGCAAATCTCAAAATGGGTTCCGCCCAACTCACTCCGTTGGCAGGATTGCTTCCATTGCCATCTATCTGAAACCAATTGTCATTCTTCTAAGTCACCACCACAAATGCCAACATGATTGCGGGGTTTAACGAGTAAAATCATACCAATAATTCTTTCAAAATCAAAATGAAATTCAATGTTCAACTTTCTAAACAGACATAATCTGCATAAATTAGATTAAAAAAATTCATCTTCCACCTACATTTTTCTGTTAAAAGATTTAAAAATTTGAGTGGAGACCAAACCTGATCGGAGTGACCAGAAGCTCTAACGATTGCGAAATTGGATTGGCGACCGTTAGAATTGATAGATATCTTTAAACCAATGCGCTCAGAAGGGGACGAGCTACCAACACAAGTGAATGGAATGCTGTATATTTTCTCAGAATTTGAGAGCAGAAGAGGGTTCCGGTGGCGGAGGGACCAAGTCTTGGTGGGGAAACCATTACAAGTGACAATTAGTGTCTGAATGGTTCCCGCCATGAGATTTGAACTAAAACACAAATTACCAGACTTGCTCCGTTGGGTTCGGTGGTTGTTCGATTTTTCAAAAGACAACCGAGTGTGGGAAGTCACTACACCACCAAGCAACCCCACAAAAAGACACAGTGAGAGGACTCACCACTCATGCCATCCTTCAGTGGGACCCAAAAGCATTGGTCACCAAACTACCAGGTAATCAAGTAGCTAAGGTACCACGAACAATTTTGAAGATTTCACTAATTATTCTGTTGAATAATATTGACCGAAAGAGGAACTTCAACTACACCTGAAAGCAGAAACATACTCACAAGATGTTTATATATAGCATTTGAGACCTGAGTTAGTTAGCTTCCAGGATTGATTGAAACATAAAATCCATTGTTACCGGTCAGAGTTATGCCCATGCCGTGTCAGCCATTTATTTGTCAAGCATATGCCATGACCATGCAAAAAGGTGTATTTATATAATTTAATAAAAAAAATTATTATTTTTATAATTTTATCAGTATAAATTTAAATTAATCAATGTGTTAAATACCAAATAGTATTTAAACAAAAGTGTATTCATTTTGTCAAACAATCTCATACGGCAACAAAATGCCATATTCATGCTTCCGATAACACTTTATGACTCATAAACAAGGAAAGGACGCAATGGTATCATCGTATCTCCCAATCTTTTGATTAATTGTGTGCTCAATGTTCATTACCATTTTCAGACTTACAATGTGGTTGCATTACTGGAACATCCTTGCTCAAGAGCAAGGCATTGAATAGCTCACCAAGTCCCATAAAATGGGGAGTTCGCCACACGACATATATAGATGCAATAACACTTTTTTATCTCTTCACTGACTTTGTAATCACTATCATAAGAATTGAAAAGATGTTATGGATTACTATTTTTTAAGACTTGTTAGCCCTTCTTCATTTTATGTAACTTTTGTTATTTTTAGTATAAAAAAATAATCATAATGGAAAGGCCATATTGTTAATAATGATTAATATGTCAACACTAATTGATGCAATAGAGATTTTAAAATTTAAACAATGTTCATAGCAATCCATTTTAAAGACTTGTGATAAAGGAAAATGTTCTTGTTGAATCATAAAAATCATCAGAAGAAATTAGAAGATATTGTCACCATTAAGATTCTCTCATTGTAAATGTTAGGTGGTGGCCTTTAGCTTCTCAAGAGAAGCAGACACCCTGATATTAAAATTAGTAACATCTAAGCTAGTAATTAATGGTCATTAGAACTATCAAAATTAAGTGGGAATTTACGTTATATATCAGTGTCTGGAATTACATCAAACTTCAAGGTTTAGGTGATGTTCGGCTCAAAAAATGAGTATTCAACCTATCTTCATTGAGCCACTGCAAAAATGCACAGAAAAAATCAGAAAGGCACAAACTTTTCAGCTTTCAAATTTGGAATTTCAGCTCCTATCTTTCTCCTCTTTGTTCTGGTGTTAACCCTCCCTTTCCACAGCTGGGGCAACTCTTAAGCCCAAATCCTTGGCAGTCAAAACATCTGAACCAAAACATTTAAGAAGCTTATTTATAGTGAACAAAAATAAATATTTCACAGTGATGCATAAAAGTAATGAATTTTCTTTGTCAGTAAAAAAGAATGCAAGATGGAAGAACTTACTTCCATCTTTCAAAGATATTTCCATTCTTCTTATTCTTTCCAGTGCCCTGTTAAAGCAAAGTAGCATTATTTTCAGTAGAAATTGGTAAGCTACAGATATTCCAGACTTGGCAAGCTCAAGAGTAGTCTAGTTAGAAGGAAGAGGATTAAAGGATAGCAGTTAGCTCAGCACCTTACATCCAGGGCATTCTATGGCGCCCTTGCCACTACAAGTTGCACATCCTTTCAGTATCTGCAGGCAGATTCAAACAGAAGAGAAAATAAATATACTATATTGCAAGTGAAAGCCTGCAACTCAAACACAAGGGTGATTCTGAATTAATAATTAATTAATTCATTAATTTTTCCAAACCAGAAATTTTCTTCAAAAATTGCAAACAGCATGCCAAATTTATCTCTCTAATCTCCATATTATCGTTCTAATATTGAAATTGTTTAGATAAAATAATTAGTTCATCAGAAGCACACACACCGGATTAAATGAAAATCCTCCGGATTTCGCAGCAAACGTTGTGAGAGTGGTGTGTCTTCTTGTGGGTGTGGTTGGGTTAAGATGCGGTGTCAAGCTGTTGCAGGAAGCAGAAGCTGAGATATGAAGCATGTTGGAGGAAGAACTGGTGTGCTCCTATGTACGGACAAGAGAATGAACAGCTTCTTTTATTTTGCCGCAAAGTTCAGTCGAATCATTTGAGCCATGACAAACGAGAGGTTGGAAGTTGAAACACTATCGAGTGGATAATGAGAAACTGATGCGACCTTGTATGAGATAATGATTTTTTTTTAAAAAAAAAGGAGCTATCTGTCATTTTTGTTACTAAAAACTTAATAAAATTGTTGACGTTACATTAAAAATTTAAATTTTATTATGAATAATTCATTTAAATATATTTGATACGCATATGATTTATAAACACTAATTAAGACTCTGGATCAAAATCTAATGTGCCTTTTGCTCACCGTTGTGGTGTTGTTATTATTTATTATTGTATTATAATTATAATATTAGGAATTTATGTCTTTAATTTCTTGAGAATATATATATACACACACACACAAGAATACTTTATTATTTAAAAAAAGAAAAAGAAAAGAAATAGCCTTGATAACAAGATTATGCAGTAATTATTAAAAAAAAAATTTGAGAATTGCTTCTTTTTTTTCCCTTCTTCAGTAAAAATGTGCCTATACAAGAATTTATAGCAAGTCCAAAGATAAACTGGATATCTCAAAACCAATTCTTTTGGCAGGATCCATCTCTAGGTATCTCTCCTCTTATTGCACCTAATGAGAAAGAACTGTATCTAAAATCCTGAGTCAAGAACTCTGCTAATCTATTGCATCTATGTACACGGGAACTCTTATATTGGTGGATTTGAAGGAGAGGCACTGTTAGGCATCTACGTGTATGTTCCATTGCTTCATCACCCAGTAGGCACTGAAAGTACACTATCTCATTTCTACTTCTTAGGCAATTAAACCATTTCATAGAATTTTTAGAGCTGATCCAACTTTAAGTTTCCTCAGCAATGGCACTCCCAAGCTATTCATTGAATTCAATATTGCTTCAGCTTTGCTTTCCTTCCCTGCAGATTGGTACAAACGCACAGCTGCACTCATGATGAACCTGTCTCCCTTTGTTGATTCACTAACACTTTCAAAAAAGTTGACACCTTCTTCCACATGTCCATACTCCAGGTAACCTCTGAGCATTGTTCGGAAACATACGATGTCTGGAATTAAGCCAACAGCTGATAGTTCCTCATAAACTCTTTTTGCTTCATCAATCAGCCCGGCTTTCATGAAAGCATCGAGTAAAATATTAAAATGGAAACAGGACGGAGAAATGCCTTTGCTCCGCATAGCATTAATGGTTTCCTCAGCTTTAGAGTAATTTAGGCTCTCTTTATATGCTTGAATAAGGGAAAGATAGGTGAAAGAGTCAGGTGAGCAACCCTCTCTCTGCATGGCCTGGAAAAGTTCGTCTGCTTCACCATGAAGTCCGGCAGTAGCATATACATTGATCATTATGTTGTAGCTAACCTGCATTTCCACAGTAAAAGCAAGGAAAAAGCACTAGAATGGTAAATATGTCAAAAGTTATTGAATGGACATAAATTATAAATAACATCTTGCATTCCAATATCAGAAATATGGCAGATAAACGTTTTATTCACAGTATGAGTGGAGCACGGAGAAATGATTACAGAGGACATTGGCAAGATAAATAGAACTGAAGTCTTGAGTAAATTTATCAGAAACAAGTATAAAAGATTTATACGGGTAAGTAGTATAGATTGGGCCTCTAATTAACAGTTTGCAGTTTAAAATCAAGTGACTCTCTGACAATAACCTAAAAGATAACTGTCAATTATTTGCAAGAGTATGGTAACAAAACCTTTAACTTTACCTTTCCAGGTTTTATTCCTTCTTCCTGCATTCTACTGAACAGCTGTGAAGCCTCATTCATCTTACCTGCAAAGTAAACAGAATGGTTAAGATTTTCCTCCAAAAAAAGCAGAAAATACAAACCACGAGAGAGTAAATGACCAAACCATTTTACATATTTTATAATTTGAAAGTAATGATCTCATCACTGCATCCATTGTCCCCTTCCTCTTCATTCTTGGTTCTAATTTTAATTGATTTTTTCGGGTCATCTTATGGTTAGCAATACTTACCTTGGATCTTTTGCCCCATATACAAGTGATGCTTACTAGAATGATTAGATTATTATGAAGATTTTATTTGTCATTTTGAATAAAGGACATGACAGATAATAGACGTTGTCCTAAAACTTCCTCCATCCTCTGTATATCATAATTGATAAAACGAAGAAAAGATTCTACATATCAAAAATAAGTGCACTAAAGCTTCATTGTAACATTGCAGCCTCAATTATCAGAGTTTCATCTCAGTCAAAGCAGAGCAGTGCCGTACCATCTTTCCCATAATAGCCAATCAAATTCATGTATGTTTTTTCATCCAAAGGCAAACCCAAAGAGTGAGACTTGTTGAACATCTCCACAGCTTTATTTAACTGTTGACCTTGTCCATAAACACTGTACGAACATCTTAACAATCAGTCTGAAAAATGACATCAATTAAGGTACACAATATATATATATATATGAAAACTAACCTTATCATGGTATTAATTGTTTGAATTGATTGAGCAACATCCAAGGAACACATGCGCTCATAAATACCGGCTGCAAAATCTAATTTGCCTATGACATTGTACATATACTGTTAGCAAGCTTTATGTTGCACTTCTATCAAGTGCATATGGAATATTAAAGATTAACCTGCTTCAAGCGTGGCTTTGATAAAGGTATTGTACGCAACAGTATCAAGTTCTATGTTTTCTTCAAGACTACAGCGAATAATATTCTCTGCCTCCTGGTACCTTCCTGAAAAGAAATTACTCTTGTAATTATCAGCACAATGCTAGGAAAATTGCATAATCATAATTTAAAAAAAAAAAAGAAAAAAAGAAAAAGAAAAATGCAACAAGAAAGACATCATGATTCTTTACTTTGTAGTTTCCAGAAACCATTTGACAAAGTCACAGAGCTACTATCGATAAACTCAGGCAAATCATATTAACTTTTGACACAAGGAAACTAGGGTGAAGGTAAGACTCCTGATAGTAGGGAATAAGTTATGTCTCTGCAGTTATTTCAAGAGCTTGTATTTTAACTTCTCAAATGACACTATTCTTTAAAAACAGGAGTTTTTCTTATAAAAAATATAATTCAATTACATGCTTCATATTATAGCAGGTTCCTGCATATTTGATATGATCGGAGTCCTGCAGAAATATTTGAATTGAAAATAAACCTTTTAAATTTGAACAAACTCAACTCCAATTATGGGGGAAAGAAGATATACAACAAGCACTCATAATTGGTAGACTCCAATCTCGAGAAATAACTTATGAGGAAAAAAGGAAAGTGGAGGAAATATTGTTCGCTATAGAGAATGGTTCAGGTTACATCTATTTATACAAGTAGGAAGGGAATCAAATCCCCATAATCAATCAATCAATCAAGCTAATCTATTCTTATAATCAAGTTATCTAACAAGTACAGATATGTCTGAAATATCTTCTAATACAGAATACCCTAATCAGTCAACATTCTCAAAACAAAAATTTACATGAAAATGAATTGGTTCATAAATGGGTAAGTGGGAAATGATGGTAACCTGAGAAAAGAAAATAGTTGAAGGAATGATGGATCAGTTCATACTGACCCATTTATCAACCAATCACATACACACACACTAAAATTATTACATTTAAATCCCATAAACTAATAGTGGTTTTGTTTCCAGGAATTGAATCTGTCCAAGTGTATTCAATTTTATTGGTAGAACAAATATGCAAGGACAGGAAGGATTGTGTGTGTGCAAGTTAAATATATGGATCAGAATTTACTCTTGCATAAATGTACCTTTATTAGTCAAAGCATTCACAGCAATGCTAATACCAACAGCACCCAAATGATGCCCTTCCTCTGTTAATTGCTTGTAAAGCAAAAACGCCTCCTCCAGTTTACCACATTTGGCATATGCATCAATCATAGCATTATATACTAGTTTACTAGATGTAGGAGAATTTCTAAATTCTGCAAAGATATCTTCAGCCAGCTTCAGCAATTGTTGTTTGCCATAGTAATTAATTAAAGAACCTATAGTAGCTTCACCCATCCCACAGCCAAGCTTGACTACTTGATGGCTAAGAGATTGCGCTTTACTGATTTCTCCTGACAAAGGGGAAAAAAGCATCAATGAAAAATATCACTCAAAGAAAGTTTTACATAATTATATATAATTCCTTGTTTTACAGATATGTGGACCATATAAGTTATACTCGTACCATCTTTAATCAAGCTGATAATGAGCTGACTAACAATATTTGAACCAGAAGCAGAACCAAGCAATAACTCTAGTATCACTTTTATCTTGCTAAAGTTGCCATTTATCAAATATAAACTGACCATCATCCCAAGAGCTACTGTGTCAGGTTGGTCAATGGCCTTAAGTTTATCACCCGTTTGCTCATCCCCCATATGATCAGAAAGAACCCAATAGAATGTCTGGATGAATTTATTATCTTTATAAGATTCATTCTTAACGATCTGCTTGGTCAACTCCTCAGCTTCCAGTAGCATTCCCTCCTTACAATACACTTTCATAGTTGTCTTATAAAGCCCTTCATCAAACTGTATCTGATCCTTCCTAATTTGGATGGTAAAATCTTTGCCCTTTTTCATCATATCAAGTCCCACATACAGATTGAGTATATCATTACAAGAACCAGCATCAGCAGGTCCAGTCTTGCATAGTGCAAGGAATGTTTCTTCAGCAGATACTACGTCTTTCTTCATCACATAACACTGCAACAGGACAATATAAGCGAATCGAGAAAACCATAGGTTTCTTGATTTCATGAGTTCAATGATTTCCAAGGCTTTGTCCACATTTCCAGAAGTAAGATGGACTTGTGCCATAGTCAGATATGTTTTCTCATCAGTCAGTAAGCCCCGCTGCTTTGTCTCTTCAAATGTTTTCCGAGCATCCTCATATAATCCAAGTTTTCCATAAATTCTTATGAGCAGACCATATATGACTTCATCAGCTTTAATTTTTTTGCTTTCCATTTCTGAAAAGAGGGAAAGGGCTCTAGAGTAGTCCTCATATTTGTAATACAAAGATAGAAGTGAGGCACAAGTATAATTACTTGGAACTATTCCTTGAAATCTCATATCCTCATAAAGTCTTAGCACTTCATCTCTGTTGCCATTTTTGGCACTTAAACTAATCAGCAAGCTATAGGTTACCTCCTCAGGAATAAATCCACCATTCTTCATCTCATCAAAAGTCTTGAAAGCATCTCCATGCAGCCCTTCTTTGACAAATGAGCTGATGACTACTGTATAAGTAAAACGATTAGGTACCACCCCTTTTTCCATCATATCCCTCCACAGCCCTACGACCTCTTTATGGAGTGATTTCTTCTGCAAAGAAGACAGCATAAAGTTGAACACAGCAACAGAGAGTATTATTCGCCTTTCATTTACTGCTGAGTAAAAAGACAACATAGCCTTATGGCGTCCCCATCTGGCATATGAACAAAGCATGGTGCCACAAGCTACTTCATCTGGTTCACAACCCACATCAAGCATCTCCAAGAAGGTCTCTTCGACCAGTTTGAGCTTTCCAACTTGTCCATATGTGCGCAATAGTATTGTATAGACAACAACACTTGGATGATAGACCAACTGCTCAAGCACCAGACAGTCATTTTACAGAAATAATATCTAATTTCTAGTCTTTTTCTTTTTTTTTTTTGTGAAAATCTAATTTCTATTCTATACATTGGAAAGAGCAGTAGAATGTAATGGATTTTAGGTGACTAAACAATACACTAATTGACAATTAGTATAGTGAAAAAATGAATCTTTAGAACATGATGCTTCAAAAAACAAGTGATTGCAAATAAAAGGGAAGTAGTTCATTCCCTGCCAATTTCAGAATAGCCTCACCATGAATGTTTTTATAATTAAGCAAACCACTCATCAAAATTAAAGCTTCAAAGTTTAGCTCAGAACCAACTTCTAAATACTAAAGCTCCAGAGTCTAATAAAGAAAAAGACTTGCATTGCATAATGATTAAAAAAAAAAGCAGGGGATTTCCAAAGGAAGAATAGCTTGTGCTGCGTGCCCTATTAATTTCAAAACATACCCAACAGGAAAATAATCAAAATTAGAACAATTGCCAACAAAGAATAAAAGGAAAACCAACCTGCAATTTCATCCATGCAAAGAAATCTCTGGCTTGCCTCCACCCTTTCTGCTCCTTGAGCACAACGCACATCTCCCTAAAGCTGAGCTTCCCCACAAACGAACCCATCACCATTCTCATGTTATACTCTCCCTCAGATTTCTGTGACAAAGCTCGCACCTTCTTAATTGCCGCCACAACATGTTTTCCATACAACTGACCGTTCCTATCATCCTGCAAGTACTGAACCATTTGCTCTGGGGTCCTTTTGATCCACTTGGGGGTCTGCGCTTGTGGACCTTGGTTTCTACGGAGAACACTCAAATACTGAGCTTTGCCCTTGATAATGCGGCGAGCGTTGTCGTCAGAGAGAGGATTCTTGGGGTTCTTTGATCTAGGCTTGGGCTTGGCAAAGTCTTCATCTTTGGGGGACCAGGGGTCTGATTGGAGTGAGCAGTGAATAATCAACTTTGTTCTAGTAATGGGCTTCAGAGAACGGTGGTCAGAGGGAGAAGGTAGGAGTGGGGTGGAGAAGAGGAAAGAATATTTCAGAGTGTCCATTGCTAGAGGAAAAGAATTGCTGTTTTCTCCTAGTAGAATTTGAGAAGCTCCTTCTTCAACTTTGTTGGCAGCGAAGAGTAAGCATCACTTGCTGTGGCAGAAGAGCCACAACAGGTGCTATGGATAGAAAGGAACGATATTTGTTGAAGGTGTCGCCACCACCAGTAATACTAGTTCATGCTCTATTGCTTCTCAGTCGCCTTCCCTTCCCAATTTACGTTACTACGTGACATTTGGTTCTCTGGAGGTGTCGACTCAACAGAACGATGGTGAGGTAGATAACATCGGAGTAAGGTTGAGAGTGAAGTTTAAATTTGATTTTTATTTGGAAGAATTAAAATTAATTAAAGATATTTTATTAATTATTGAAATAAATGCTATTCAATTGAGTTGGAAAACGCTTTAACTTAAAGAAAAAAATTCACCGCAAACGTCTTTTTAATTTGACTATTTTTTTAGTAAGAACAACTATTATGCTGTAACTTGACCACTTTTTATTTTTCACTTTTGTATGCATATCTATTATAATTTATATAGAAATATATTTTGCAATAAATTTTATTATATTAATATATTGATATTTATATGGAATTATGAAGAAAAACAAATAGATAAAAATTATATTTTCAAGACCAATTAATTGCACCCATTCATTAGTCTCTCGAATTAAGAATTTGGGGCTAAAATCCTTTTTGGTTTCACCTATAGATAAGGTGTTACACGACAAAGATTAGTCTATCCCATTGCAAATTCCAATTATTTTAGTGCTAAGGAAGGTAAGGCAAGTCTGAAGTTTTTTGAGGGCTTACATTACAAGGATTTTGCTCTAAAATGGTGTTACTTTGCAGGGCTGTGCGATTTTGCTATCAGAATTACTGAGCTGAAACTTGGGACCAATTTGCTTCATCATTCTGTTGTTTCTCCATCCAACGTACTTCAATTTTCTTGGATATTTTATTTAATGATCCCATGATTCTCTTGATTTAAAATTCATTTATGTTTTTTTTTTTAATTTAAAATAAAAAAGAGAGTGATGATAGGAGAGTATCAGAGTTATAACTCAAATGTCATCTTCGATGGTTAATAAAGAGAAAGCTTGTTTGAGAGAGAGGAGGGTGTATTGGATTTATATATGTGAACAAGACATTTTGATTATTTCACCTTGTTATAAAGAGGGATGGATCAAAAAATTAATTAAAATAAACTAGGTTTGAACAAAATATTAAAATCGCTCAAAACTAACTAACCTGAATGATTTGAATAGCTTTGGATTGGTTAAAGTCAATTAAACGATTAAGAATGGTTTGAAAAAACATAAATTTGATCTATAATAGTTGATAACAAATAAAAATCTTTTAATTTGTCGATACTCATCAATATTCGACTTTAGTAATACTACTTCATTTTAGGGTTAATTTTACTTTTAATCCTCTACCCAAACACACTCAGCCCATCCAAACTGGTGCACTGGTGCGATTTCCTGAAAATTGAGACAGTTAAATTTCACTAAAATAGTTTCATTAGCACCCAAGGTGTTTTGGGCTTGTGGGAAATGAAGGGCCACTCGATGACTATGTTGGACTCTCAATGAGGCTTACATTATTAAATGCTTGGAGTGGGACTGAGACAAGTTTTTGGGTTATGAGAGAGAGGACACGGTGACAACATAGTCAAGTGAATAAAATTAAGAATAAGGTGCTGCCCTTTTAATGTTTCTGTTACTTTACAGAATGTCCCAGGTTTCTCTGGTAGAAATTTGGTTATTATGTGTGGTTTGAATTCCTTTGCAGCAATGACAGATTATCTGTGTATTTATATTTAACTGATGAAACTTGCTCTTGCTACTTGAAAAGCCAAGTTATTCACTGCACAGTATCCCCTTTTCAACGATCTGGCGATGCCTAAAACCTCCTTGGGTGTTCCCACGAGGGAGATTCTAGAGACTAGTAAACGCAATATGCACTAAATTTATAACTATTTAGATTTTTTTAAATAAAAACATGTAAAGAGATGTTTTTTAAAAAAAAAGAAAAAAAAATCAAACCAAACAATCTCATAGTATCCTTTAAGAGCGTGGATAGCTTTTGCTATTGTTTCATTTATTTCAATTCACCTCTTTTGATTCCTCTATTTTTCATTTAATGTTGATCAAAATCAAATGATTTCCCTTTTCATACAAGTTCCAGTGGATAAAATTAAGAATAAGAGTGCCCTTAATGTTTCCGTAGTAGAAATTTGGTTTTGTATAGTTTGAATTCATTTGAAGCAATAACAGATTATGAGAGGATCTGAATTTAACTTGCACTTGCTACTTGAAAGCGAAGTTGTTCACCAAGATGACGATGATTGTGTACAAATCTTCTTTATCCCAAAGACCAGTAAGCTGCTATCACAATATCTTGCAGTATCCTTTTAAAATATATTTGGTAGGGGTAAACGTACATGGCGACATAAAAACACTAGCTACTATCTTTAAAAACTAAACATCGTGGAACATCTATCCGCCTACTATAACTGTAGCCATAATATCATAATTATGAGCAAGAAAGATTTGTGCAAGATCTCATTTCTAAGCAGTTCGTCACTGCCATAAACTCCAGCTCCCTTTGGTAGACATTTCGAACCAAAATTAAATCTTACACTTCCTGACCAATCTGGGTTCTCAAGATGTAAAAGATAGCCATTCCAATAAGATCATCATCCAACTTCCGAGTACATGAATGACACTAAGGAAAACGATTTGGTCTAAAACTGAAATTCCAAAAAAAAAACAAAACCATACAAATTATTCCCAAGCAGCATCCTTACTGTCAAATAAGCTGGAAGAAATCCAAAAAAACAAGTTCTACACCAGAATTGGTATAATTTGAAATATATGAGAAAATATAGATGGTTGGAATTCCTCTTCCAGGAAGTAAGAGAGAGACACCATCTCCACATAAGTGAACAGTTGTCTTGTCCATGGCGTCAGCTGGAGGTAGAAAGAATAGTATGACCAATATAGCTGAGGCAATGGCACGAAATGCAGAAATAACAGAGTTCTAGTATGTTAATTCAATGACTATTCAAGTCCAAACCATACTGGTAACAAGAACTTTACTCTTCTCCCTTGCATAATATGCTTCTCTGTTGCTCTTAATTTTAGAACTTGCAGATACTTAGGAAATCTAAGTGAATATAATATGGAGTATACTAAAAACAAGAATCTACAATATCCAGATTAAGAAGAAATGCTACACAATTAATAAAATATTAACTTCGACTTATTTGATTTAATTTAGTGTCCGCTTTGGTTTGATAATTCATAGTTTAGAATCAACTGTAGGAGGTAGAACATTCTTGACTCTTAAGAACGTTCAAACCTTAATAATTTTAAACTTGTGCATCTAACAATTGATGCACTAATCAAATACAGTCTATAACATGAATTGCATGTCATAAATTAGTAAAAAAGTTCAGCCATGCATTGTTTTCTCTAATCCTGGTGAAAGTACATCATATAGATCACGTTCTGAACATATCTATAATATCCAAGTACATAAACACAATAGAAAAAGAAACAATATCCCATCTAGAGGGGCATAGGCCTAGCGTAACATGAATGAAAGAATTTTTAAACTACGACAGCACCTCCTGCAAACTATCAAAAAATAACATGAATGAAAGAATTTTAATCCTTTTTTGTGAAGAGCTCAATCACGAGTAATCAAACAGAAACCCGTCCTGAAAAACTATCAATGAGCAATTCTACTCAAAATATCACAAGAAGTGAAAACAGCATGTAAATCAGAAAGCAAGCGTACGCAACAAGTCCCCGGTGCTCATCCCACCTTGCCACTTCGATCAAAAGTCTTGTGCAAACTCTGGTTGCCCACATCACAAAAACGGCTGCAAGGACGAAAATTACTACTCCACCTTGAGGAAGGAACAACGAAAGCGCCGAAAGAATCACCATGGGCAACATGCAGTACCCAATCAAGCTCACA
This sequence comes from Bauhinia variegata, assembly GCA_022379115.2. Lineage (NCBI taxonomy): Eukaryota > Viridiplantae > Streptophyta > Magnoliopsida > Fabales > Fabaceae > Bauhinia > Bauhinia variegata. The sequence continues at coordinate 20,870,573 of CM039428.1, forward strand.
CACCGGTACAATTCCAAAGTCCCATTACGCCCAGCCAACATGTTGAACACAATGTAGAGGAAAAGCGCTGAGACAGTGACCCAACCCAAGATTATTCCAAAGTGGATCTTCCCGGCGAGTAATTGGAACAACCCGAAAGCCATTAGGAACAGGAATGGACCCGACAAGTCCGCATCTTCATGGAGATCCGGATTTACACGATAAGGATTCAAGATTGAGATTGTCTTACTCCAGATTTGCTTGGTATTGATGCCGAGCTCTTCGAGGAGAGGCGGTTCGTCATCGAAGTTCGAGCTTGATCCACCGATGCTACCCGACCCGAAATGCGGGACGGGGAACGACGTCGAAGCGGCGGCGGAATTGATGTCGAAGGACATGAAGGGGATCGGATTAGCGGATCGAGGCTGAAATGGCGCCGTTGGGCGGCGCTGCGTGATTGCCGTGGGTCCCGGGTTGCCCCCGGAAGGAAACACCACCGGAGGGACATTGAATCCTTTCGACATTGGTAATATTTTCCAGGAAATGTACTAGAAATTCTCGGAAGTTAAAATGCAAACTGATTCAGAGGGGAGTGATAGAAATCAACAAATGCTGTTTATTAGATCAAAGTTACGCGATAACGTAGAATTCGGGAATGAGAGGGGAACGTCGGAAAGTTTTGAAGGAGAGAAATCGAAGGGGCTGTGGGTTTGATGAATTCAAAGAAAGACTTGGGAATGGGGAGTGAGTTACATGAGCTTTTTCTCTTGAGTAACGCACTAATGCTGTACCTACAACTCTTTAGATACGACTGTCAATTTGTATATATACATATATTGTTTTAATTACGCCAACCATCTATATAGCTTTCACAAAATTTTAAAAAAGTCATTATATAAAATATTAAAAATTTATTTATGTAATTTAAAAATATTTATAAATTAATTCCTCTTGATATTATTCCTCATATAATTTCTTACAAAATTTAAAAAGATGAAAACTTCTTTTTACTTTAATAAATTAGTTAATTATATTTTAATTTTATTAATTTAATCTCTAACACTTTAAAATTATGATAAATTGATTTTTTTCATCAATCTAATCTTTAACACTTCCCTTTAATGTAATAAAGATTTGTAAAATAAGAATATAAAAGACTTTCAAATGAATAGCATCCTTTTAGCTTAAACTTTTTATATTATATGAATGGTGCATATCAAAATATGTGAAAATTATATTATTTATGAGTATGAAATGAGAATGATTAATTTAATATTAAAATATTAAACTAAATTAACATCCTTTTTAAATTATTAAAGACTAAATTAATATGCTTTTAAAGTGTAAAAAAGAAAAAAGGACTAATTTTCGTTCATTATAAGCATTTTACAAGACAAATTTGCAAGATGATTGAAGAAGACAGAGATATATTTAGACGTTGACCTCTTACGAAAACAATATGACTTAGGGTCCTTACAAGAACAAGACAGATTCTAGGTACAACCATGGGTTCAATAGGTTCTAATTAAAACTTATACTAATTCGAGAGAAGTACAACAAAAATATAATATAAGTGATTATAATGTTATTCTATGTATATTGCACTTGGATGTGATTGTTATACCCTATCTTTTATTGTCAATTCATTAATTTTTTTCTTTTGTATTTTTCTTAACCTAAAGGAGGAAGATTTGATTTAATTTACTTAAAAACATAAATATGCGCAAGCATAGGTGAATAATATTATTTCTGTAATTTTCATTCTACGTCACATGAAAAGAAACAACCTTAGAGGATGTAATATGTTTATTAAAATTAACCAAAAACTTAATATCAATGCACTAATTACTCAAAAATAGGTGTAAAAAGTGGGTCCTACAAACCAAATGTTACTCGATATATTTCACAATAATACATTAATTCATGAAATAATACATAAAAATAGATATTAAAGGTGGGGCTAGTAAATAGTTGAAGGCATTGAGACGTACAATACATAATATATATGCACAAATATTACAATGAAAAATATAAGTGGCCCTGTCCATGGACACTATGGATCATACAATAATAATAATATCAAATATGATCCTAATTACCAACAGACATTGGTATTAGTGATAAAGAGCATTTTAATTCTATAAATTAATTACCCAGAATCAGTTGAAAGGCTCTTGTCTCCGTGGCAGTACTCATGAGAGTAGTGAACATTAATATTCTGTGGAAAGCCAAGAGAGAAATCAGAAAAGTGATACAGTGATCACTTGGTTTCCTTTGATCTTCCTGTGCTACAGTAACTAATTGAGGTTTAATAGTGGATATATGATATTTGGCAGATGAATATTATAATGACTTGCTTTGAAAACAACCATTAGGTCAAATATCATCACAATGGTTAATTATTAGATACATGCAAATATCCTTTAAAAAAAGAAGAAGAAGAAGGAGAAGCTTACAGGTTAGAAGAAGGGAATGATTTCTCAGACAACTGGAGGAAATCTTGTATGAATATGAAGGTCGGTGGTTTTGGTGGCGGTGCTCGTTGCGGCGAAGGTGGTGCCGGTGATGGTTTGGGCCGGGATGCTTTCGGTGAATCATATATGTTCTTCACAAAAGAATTCTTGGGATTCTCTGCAATGTCAAATAACAGCACTTGTAACGCATTTATAATTAACTCTTCATGCATGCGTGATCTACCGTGATAATAAAATAGTTATCTATGGATGATTAAAAACTCATTTATAATATTTCAAAAAAAAAAATAGAAAAAAAAAAGATAGCATTCATATAGGGTTTGTGAAGTGTGTGTACTTTCCTGGGTATCTATTCATACAAACCAAGAGGAAGAATTATTACCCATAATTGGAAGCAAAGGTCTTGCTTCTGTGACAATTGAAGTATACAACAGTACTGTTTGGAAAACAAGAAGAGAAATGATGAAGATAGCTAAAGCTTTCATCTTGTACTATTTGGATTCTCAACGTGAACACAATAGTGCATGATGGTCCTGAACCATGATGCTATTTATAAACCCTAGAATGATAATTGAGTTGTCGGGTCCAGCATGCAATAATTGTGCATGCGAAGGCATCAATGGAAACTTATCTAACGGTCTCAGAAGACCATTAGCTGCATCATATTTTCCTTTTGCTCCTCTTAAGTTGCAATTTAAATTAAGCTATAATCATAATGGTACCTCTTTGATTTTGTGATGAGTTGATTTGAAGAAATCATATACTTCTCTTGTTATTCATTTAACTCGAACTCGAATAATATTAGATATTTAATAGTTTGTAAATAAGAATATATTTTCATGTTGTATTATTAAAAAATTTCAAATTTATTAATCATTAATTAATTTATTACATGTTGAATTAATAAATTTATATATAATTCATTAGATGTGATCTAGTAGTGAAGAGTTAAATAATATCTAAGGAATTTACAGTTTAAATCTTCTTGTAAAAAAAAAAAGAAACAAAGAAATTTTCTTATTCATGATATATTATAAAGTGAAATTATATGAAGATTGAGCTGTGTGCAAAGAGGGGGACCCGTGAACTATGAAATGATTTTGGTCGAGAAGTGACCATTTGTCTCTTTTTTTTTTTCTCCGTAGATAAGAAGAGAGTAGAATAAGGAGAAAATTATAGAATAAATATTTATTTTAGTCTTTCACACTTAAAATTCTTATTAATTTAGTCTTTTATATTTTTAAGTTTATTAATTTAGTTTTTCACACTTTAAGTTTATTAATTTGGTCCCCCACACTTAAAACCTTAATCAATTTAGTCCCTCAAACTTAAAATTTTAATTAATTTAGTTTTTTAAACTTGTAAAACTTATCAATTTAATCCCTCACACTTTAAAAATATTAATAAATTTAAAGGACGAAATTAATAAAAAATTTAAAATATGAAAGACTAAATTTATAAATATTACATAAATTGATCCTAAACCCGTGCAATACATGTGGGTTAGAGGAATGGTGTGTATATGTGTATATTGCGCGCGTGGGGTATTGCATGTCATTGTTTAAAACTGGTATTAGAAGCATAGAAGAAGCTGGGAATTGGAACAGATGAATAAATTAATTAAGTGAAGAGTTAAAGGCATATATAGCAGATGGTGTCCATTGTTGGATGATTGCATGCACGGGAGAATTCCCTAACAGCAGATATGTTGTAGGCAAAACATATACGTTAGTTACATATAACAGGTAAACATTGTTGATATGTTTTTCAAAAGAGCAGAGGCAAATGGATGTTAGTTGCACCAGGAGGAAGGTTGTACTACAAGCAGAAACCTTAACAGTTGCACTGGCAGTTAATGTAATTAAATTTGTTTGTGCTGTAGTATACTATATTATAGCATATATACTAGATGATTAAGAAAGCATGATATCCATACTATGCATGTTGGATGATTCTTAACTAGGTTTCAATTTAAAAATATTTTTTGTTGACTTCAATATTTAAACTAACAATTTAAAATGATTTAGATATTTGTATAAGATATCTCTATTTTTTTTTCAAATTTTAGTTAAAAATTACGTAAAAATTTAATAGTTTAGATGCATTATCCTCCACAACTATATAATACTTAAAAGAAAAAAAAAAAGCTATTTACCTTAAAAATTGTAAAGTTAAAACTATAAAATTTAAAATAATACAAAGGAATGCAATTCTAAACGGCTAAGCAACAAATAATCTTTAGTAAATCCTTGTTTTTTTTTTAAAAAAAAAAAAAAAGAATTAAAATGAAATAATGCCCCTAATTTTTTTAGGAGGTTTATTATCGTAGAAAAATATAAAGCTTGACAAATCATGTTGAAAAATGTATAAATTTTAAATTTTAATATATGATAGTGTTATGTCAAAACATCGTACATAATAATATATATGGTGATGTCTCAATCTCATTTTTTGACCTGTGCTTCAGAGTATGGAGGGTGAGGCGTATATTTCATAATAACGCATTCATGAAATAATACATATACATATAAGGATGGAGCTTCTGAATAGTTGAAGGCATCGGAGACATACATTACACTATTACTGATACAGAAAATACAACAACAATTTCAAGTATCTGGCTTTGAGGGACTTTCTCAGGCAAAAGCAAACTGGTGGAGTTCATCAGGTGGATTTGGATTTGGAGGAGATTTATGCTTTAGTACTGGACCAACAGGTGGTGAATGCCTTGGTGGTGGTGGTGGTGATGGTGTAGCACCTCGTTTTTCCACATCCATTGGATTCTTTTTCACAAACCGATTGCCATTGCCTGAACTATCTGCAATACTAAAATTAATAAGATAAGTGCATGGACGCTACTTGAGATGACTTTGTTCCAACGTGTTTCAGTCAATCGTTTGAGTAGATTTTTATATCATTTCCAAAATAGAGTCACACAATCATGTAAAAGGGATTTTGCATTCTGTTCAGTGTATATATATATATATATATATATATATATATATATATAATATCAAGTGATTTAGATTTTTTCATGCTGTGATTAAAAAGTGATTTGACATAATAACACAACTTTATCAATAAGATTATGACATTTTTATACTTTCAAATCAAATCATAACTCTATCCAAATATTTAAATTAGTACTAAAAAATTCATGTCTTTATTTTATCTATAAAAATATGTGATCTCACCATAACTCACCAAAATAATAGATAGGGTTAACTTAACAATATCATTAAATAATTGGTCAAGTTGAGGAGGGAAAAAAAAAAGTATATTCATTTTAATTCTGTATGTAGATTGATTACCAAGAATCAGTCCAAAGGGTCTTGCGTCCTTCACAGTGGGAGCAGTGAACAATTTTCTGTGGAAAGCAAAGACAGAGATTAGAAAAGTCATACATTGACCGAAACAGTGCTGTTCATTTGGTTTCCTTTCTTCATCTTGTCGCTAATAATAAGTTATTAAAGATTCTTTTTTTTGTGAAGACAGCAGGCAGAGGTGACAAAATTCTTCTAAGTTATTAAAATTTAATAGTAGATACCATGATATTATTTGGCACATATATGAATATTAGCCACATGCAAATATCCTCAAAAAAGGCTCAGCTGGAAGAAGTATACTGGTTAGAAGGGAATTCCCCTGACAACTGGAGAAGATCTGGCATGAATTTGATGGCGGCATGGGGATGTATTGGTGGTGCTACTTCCGGCGGAGGTGGTGGTGATGGTATTTCCCTGAATGCTTCCGGCGAATAATATGTGTTCTTCATAAGAAAATTCTTGGGATTCTCTGCACAAGGTCAAACAACAGCACTTATAACACATTTATTTAACTCACAGAAGCTGTAACTCTTCATGCATGCATGATCTATGCTGATATAGTTATCTATGGATAATTAAAAACTTGTTTTTAAGACCAATAAGGTGTTGGTTAAATGAAACAAGCTGAGTCTAAGACGTTTGTAGGTCTAAGGCCTTGTTGAGTTCAAATTTCAGAGACGGGGATAATTGACAGACATCAACTATACAACCCTTGACATTAGCCAGGAAGAGTTACCCATAATTGGTAGCAAAGGCCTTGCTTGGGTGACAATTGTAGTAGAGAACAGTACTGTCTGGAAAGCAAGAAGAGAAATGAGGAAGACAGCTAAAGCTTTCATCTTGCACTATTTGGATTCTCTATGGAAACACAGGAATGCATGAGGGTTCTGAACTATGATTTTGCTATTTATAAGCCCTAAATGAAAACTGACTAGTTGTACACGCGAATGCAACGGTGGAAATTTATTATCTAACGGTCTCAGAAGACCATTAGCTGGATCATATTTTCCTTTTGCTCCTCTAAGTTTCAATTTTAAGCTAAAATCATAAAGTTTATTAATTAGTAACACCTATATGTAGTGTCAGTTAAAAATTAAGGTGATTTTTTAAGTTTACACTAAGATATTCTTATATCTTTTGAAATAAAAATTGTTATTATTCGATATAAAATTTAAAAATTAAATAAAAAATTAAAGTTAAGAAGAAAAATGTATAATATTATATATATATATATATATATATATCAGTAGTAAATTCTTTAATAATTACCTTACACCTTTTCATCCGTCAGTCTCGCATTCTGCACACAACTAACAAAAGGTGCTTGGGAGTGGGAACAGTACGAGCAGAGGAAGATTAGTATCACAAGATTGATGCAAGTCATATATATTAGTATCAACCAAAAGAAAGCCAACTGAGGAGGCAAAGACAAAACCACTATAAGTTCCCTCTTTACTTCTGTTCTCAGTTCGGTCACCTAGCCAGCCTTTACCACGTGGGGATACTATACCTCAATTCTCAACACACAGCTTGGTCATCAATGTCAATCTATGCCTTTTGCACTTCATATATATATATATATATATACACATGGAAAATGTTATGTCCACATTTAATTGCTTCACCTTACACAACTTTTAATTTGAGTTATCGTAAGGGTAAAATTGTAAATAAAAAATATATACAAATAAATATATACATAATACCTCTTTATATATATATATATATATATAAAAACCAACCATAACCACTATCATTATATTTATATTTATACACAAGCTCCCCAAATACTTGCTTACTGAAACCTAACTCATTCTTTCAATGAATTTATGATCTCTTTGCTATCAACATCAGTTTGCAGCAGCCAGGCCTTTGTGGCGTCATTTGAACATATGCGCATTCTGAAATGCATGGGTACTTTAATTAGTATGTCGTATTATTATTGTAGTTAGTAATTGATACTTCAATTTGTGATTTTAGTGTAATAATATTTGTCAATTTGGGTTTGTATAATTAATACTATATTGTACTTTAGTCTTTAATTAGTTATGTAATATTAGTTTATAATTAGTTTGTTAAATTTAAATTCGAATGAAAACGGGCATAGAATCAAGCTAGGCTAAAAATAAGAAGGGTGTGATTTCCATGAAAGAAGAAATGGTCGCATGTTGAAAAGCGTCCTTAAGCTAGTGATAGTGCCATTTAAATATATGAATCAAAGGAAGGAGATGGCAGAACCAATAAAACTGTCTTCAACGTCTTAAGTTTTAATTGAGAAAAAGTAACTACTTATGCATAACAGCTAATTAGAACAATTCCTGTGATTGATGATAGGGACATCCAAATCAATAGTAGAACGTTAATTTAATACACAAATCTCAGATCCAAACAAGTTGATCATATATATTGTACACGTGAATCAAGTATAGCAACTAGTGACTAGAGCTTGATTCTTGAACAATTTCAGTAAACTAAGCATCAAAAGGCTCCTGCAACCCAAAGCAATTCACCTGCCAAGCTCTTATTGCAACCGCTTGAGTTTGTCAGCGAGCTATAGCCAAAACCAAGAAATAGAAACAGATATTGATATTCATTCCTTAAATTTTCTATAGAAAAATACATATGAAGTAACTAAAAAAAACATTTGCCTCGCATAACATGAGCCAGTAACAAGGAAATTAAACTGGAAGATTATAGTTCATATCAGAAGTATAAAGTTAGAATCGATGAACTAGTAATAATAGGATCTTATCCTCTCCTCACTCTGTTCTGTTCCCCACCCAACAAAAAATTTATGCATAAATAAAAGATTATCCACCAGCTTCATTTTTCCCAATTTAAGATAAGCAGATGACCTTCTGACAAATGCAAAAAGGACTGTTAAGTAAGGCATACCTTCATCTAAGTCAAGCACATACTTCTTCAGCTCTGAAAAATGTCCTCGGTTCATTCTTAATCAGCAGCAATCGCGTATGAGCTGAGAGTTCGTGGCCAAACAAAATGCCCAACGGGGACAATAATAATGAAAGATGCAACAAACATCTTTGCAAAACCGAGACTGGAGGAAGGGAGGAATGGATCAATGTTCGTGGTCCTGACATACGAAAGTCCACTTGCATCCAGCTCGGCCTATATATGCCTGCACTCCTGTCAGAAAATTTGGAGCAGTAGCACCTCATCATCTTATAGTTCCGTCTGATTGGGTGCAGGCATGGCCCTTGCCCCTCAACGGGGCCGGGCCAATCCAAAACTTGCGTCAGGTGGTTGTTGATGAGACTACAGAAAAAATTGTTAAAAAAGCTAAGTTATGATACAAAGGAAAATCAACAGACGACGGAGTACATCAAAACCCTTCAAGACTAGACACATCAAAGCAAATCCGTTTAAAAATCCCAACATAGCTCCAACACAAGATACAATCATCCATGTTTCCTAAAAAAAAAAAATTATAATCCACGGGAGGAAAAAGGTATTTCCTTCTAAATATGGCATAAAAGACGTGTTAATTCAGACTGATACATTTATTTCACTGAACTAGTAAGAAAAAAGTTCCATTGACAAGTGAAGAAGGGGCCCACGTCTGTGTACTTTAACTGCTTTTATACATTAGACACCAATGCAAAGAGTTGCACCACGTTGTTAAACTAAACTACCACCACTCGAGAGAATAAAACAGTTTCCCGGAAGAAGAAAAGCAGACAAGAAACCATCTTTCAAGTAGCAAATCAAAACAACCAGCAGGCTTGTTAAGGTGTATTGCCTGACATGTTCATGGAACAGAAAGTGGAGAAAAAGTATATTTTTATCCCGCAGTGCTGTTGCTCTTGTTCCAATCGCACCCTATCAAGCAAGTTCTGCTTTATAGGCACATATAACTAACTAAAGCGTTGCATTCTTACTGTAGCATTTCTTACTTCTATATCTTATAATTAATAATAATTAATACAGACATTTTGAAAGAAATATGAAGCAATTGACACAACAAGATCTGCACGTTACAAAAACATGCAACAGGATTTATTTGATAACAAATTCTTAGTCTTGGGGCTTCTATACCTGTGAAAAGGGTCGGTGAACATGTTCATGAGGGATAAAAGGCAATCCAGGGCGCTGACAAGGATATTGAGATGAATGTAAATACATAGCTGTGGATGAATGTGCACCAACTTGATTAGGACTGAATGGTGTCATCAGAGTGTCTGGATGTCCATAACCAATTCCAGCGGGTGTTGATGGTGTACCCCATGGCCCAGCTAGATGCTGAGGAAGTGGCCGGGGCTGGTGTTCAGTAGAAATCTGAGGTCCATGAGTAGATCCAAGCTGTGGAAACTCAGTGTTGTAATTCAATACAGGTGTATACATTGGCTGCACGGGATACGAACCTCCATTGAACCCAAAACCAGGATCAAATCTTTGCAGATACCTGAAATACAAGTTAGAAAAATATCTGGACTTATTCATAAATAAAGCACTTACTAACTCCAATTTTAATAGCTTCCACATGTTAGCAAAAGAGATCTTGAAACTTGAAATAAAAATTGAATCTTGACCCATACAGTATCCTAGTAGGATCCTAATTCTACCATAAATTTCCTAAAGTAACCCAAGATAACTACATAAAGTACCTAAAAGCAATAACTACAAAAGTAAAATTGAAAAGCAAACTTGTCCTACATCTTTATATCTCCTTCCCCCACCCCAACCCCCCCCCCAAAAAAAAAAAAAAAAAAAACCAACAAAAAAAAACACCACCCAAAAAGACAGATATTTAGAATACTTAAAGATGTTGAAATTCTTAATCAAAATTTCTTCTTTTTGATTCGTGCAATTAGTCCCCTCTTCACTTGTACCTTTGATTGACCTTCCCATTCCCAATCAATCAAATATTGAATTCAAATCCAGTAGAATCAATATGCTTAGCTCGTGAACTTTCCAAAACATCCTAAGTTAACTGTATTTAAAAATAAATTGTATAAATCAAAAATAAAAGCCACCCACATTCTAAGTTAACTGCTTTACTAAAAACTAGAGTTTTAAACACGTGGTATGCACAGGTATATGTGTAAACTTGTTCCATCCAGCCAAATATCTACACCATATAAACTTGCTTTACCCATCTAAATATAATATTTTAAAATTTAAAAGTAGACAAAGCAAAGTAAATAAGACAAAAAACCTCATGTTAGCATATACACACACCAACATTCTAAGATGGTAAAAGTGGACAAGTGTCGTAAGAAGAGAGTGTAGGTCTGGGGGATCATTTTAGAAAATCCTTACCAACTTTCTTCCAATCAATATTATATATGGATTTCCAAAACACGAGAAAAAAGCCTGCCAAGAAGCTAGTCTGTTTAATAGCAATAACCTTATAATTATGATAGATAAAGTGACAATCATATTTTTGAAAAAAAATAACTACCATTATCCAGAAACATGGGGTTTCAGTTTTTTGTAAATAAACACCAACCATCCAATCTATCTAGGTTTGCAATCTATTGTCGATTATTTTTATGGGAAAAAAATAAGCTGTGTAAAATTTTCACACCGTCACAAGTGTTATAAAATCCCCTGAAAATTTGCATTGACGATCTCCAAGGATTTGACACAAGTCCAGTTGCATTGATATTAGATATGATGGTAAAAGTTGATATTTAGAGTTAAGTACATAAACCTGCCATGAGGGTTGACAAAATGACAAAGACCTCCCTTTAGTCATTGAGTTGACAAACTTAATACAAGACAGTAACGGCCCTGGCATTTACAGAGACCTCCCTTGTAGTACAACTTGAAGAAGAGGTTTCTATCAAGTTACATCTTAATATAAGGGATGCAAGTATGACATAAAAAGAGAAGGGATCTTGTCATCTTCCACATTTAGGGACATATTTGTAATTTCATCAATTCTCCAGAAAGGTTTCAGTAATTTACTCTTGACATAACTGTTGAATGTTGAAGCGAGTAACCAAAAAAATAAATAAATAAATAAAAAGGATAAAAGAACTCTTCAAATGATTGACAATAGGAGTTCAAGGTTTCAGAGGAGTAGTACTTCCAAGAACGATCATTAATTAGACTTTTATCAATAAGCTGAGGATATTATTGGAGCAAAACAAGTGATATAACACTGATATCAACCACTCTTTTATTTTCTGAACTAGCAGCAACGGCAGGGGAAGAAAGTAAGACAAAAAATTTAAACAAGCAAGATCTTCCTAATTTCTTCAGAACTCAAAATAGAAACTTTTTTTCCACTTTCTCCAACTTTTAATTAGACAAACAAAAAATGTGCCAAAAAAGAAATTTAGTCGTCACAGCACAAGATTGACCAGTTAACTAGAACAAAGACAAGAATCTATAGCTCTGTACTTAAATGTCAAGACTGCATAAGTAAAAATTTTATGAACTCAATCACATGATCACATTAACAAACAAATAAAAAAAAATCCAAGCCTTTTGAAAAGTTTTTTAATGCAACAGCATGAAATTATTTATACCCAAGTCCGAATCCTTTATTTTAAGATGGGGGAATGGGAAATTAAGGACATAAACAAGTAAACAAGGACATGAGTAAATAAAAAGAAGGGAAATGGCACAAATACCGGTCATAATTCCGGTCATAATCAGGATCCTTGCGGTCTACCTCACGATCTCTGAAAATAGCCACCCTATTACTTTGTTTGTGCCAACCAACTGGCTCCTTCTCTGTCCTACTTCTAGCTCTACTGCTATTTGTTGAAGACTCAATCAGCCCCCTTCCAGAACTTACATCAGATACAGGAGAAGTAGATTTATCTTCCACCCTAGGAACCCCCAAGGATCCATGCAGAGAGTTATCCTGCTTCCCACCACCCACGCTACCACTATTATTGCTAGAATTGAAGATCCTAGCACGAGCTCTGTTATACTCTTCTTTTCTTTCCTCCACACTTCTAGAATTGCTAGCCTTCACTGAGTTTGAATTTCCACTACTAAGAACCTGTGTCCGCTTCTGTGGCCTCTGTTTAATTGCTACCTTCATAACAGCACTATCTTCTGATGGTAATTTCACAGGGATGTCCGCAAGGCGAATAACAGGAATCTGACATTCAGAAGTCTTGCGGACAATAATTCTGGAACCAGAACCATCGGGCAAACTATTATCCAGTAAAACCATTGACTGCAATGAATAATGCTGGGCCACCCGGTGAGCAGCCAACCGTAAATAGGAAGTAGGCAACTGCTGAAATTCGAGCTGCTGTTGATTAGGGTCACGAATGAACTTCTCCACATCTTGCTCCATCCGGAGAACTAGATAAATTGAATTATAAACCATTCAAAGTTTGGCCAAACATATCGTTCTAATATAACAAAGAAATGTTAAGTCCGAAACAAACAACATACAAACACGTGCACTCATAAATGCATACAGATCCATTAGAACAGCATCAAGAAAAGTAGCAGAATAGGTACGACAGAAACAATTCACCAAAAATCCTCGCTTTACATTTTGTGTTTGGAGGGCGAGGTCAGTCCTATAAACCTCGTCAAACAAACAACTCTAGGACTAGATTTAAAAATATTACTGTTTAATAGAAATCCTACCAAGTCACAATTACACACACACCAGCCGAATTTCACAAATTGCTAAGTCAGCAAGCGATCATATTGCGGATACTATTTGATCACAACTTCTGCTTATAAATATACTATCCTATGATAACGTCATTCCATTAACCCACAAAATTTCACATAGATGAACATCCTAGTTCCAACACACCTAAATTCTTAGGTGTACGTATATAAGTGTATATATATATAAATGCAAAACCTACTTGATAGGCGTTCGCGAGGGTTATGAAGAGCTTCTCGAAGGAACTGATCAACCTGATTGATAACATCCTCTGGAACCTTGTCTCCACCGACAGATGGAGGTGAGGAAGTAGACGACGATGAATTGGAGGAACCAGATGCTGATGGAGCTGAAGCATCCGTTTGTTCCTGCTGCTTGGAGTCTTTGTTGGAGGAGAGCATCAAGCAGCGCATGGACTCGTCCAAATCAGCGACCTCCCATGACTCCGGGGCTCCGAGATCCTCCGCAGAGCCCTCCATTGAAATTGGGAAAAAAAAAAAAAAAGGATAATTTTCTAGGGTTAGGGAACCGAACGATTCATCAAAGGAGGTCTCTGTATGAGTCCGTGAGAAACAGTGAAACCCAAGAGCTTTTGAGAGGGACTTTCATGAGAAGATTGAGTTAGGGTTAGGGTTGGGAATCAAGATCAACAGTGATCAGAAGATAGAAGGGGGATTGCAAGGAAGATAGGGTTTGACAATGGAATTTCGAGAGGCGAATGTGTGCGCGCGTGTTATTCACTCCCACGTGTCCTGAGTTCTCAGACTCTTGTGTGTTAATATATCTGTACGATTAAGTAGATCATTTAAGGGAGCGTTTGGATTCGTTTCTTTACTCAAAAACAAAGTGCTTTTCTTCAAATTTTGTAGTTGTTTATTTATTTATGTTTATATTTGTAAAACAGTGAATATACATGTATTATAACACGATGAAAATTTGAGTCCTAATCCTGATGGGTCAAGACCCGAATTGAGCCTAGTTGAAATGGGTTTAAAGTATTGATCCAAAGCCGATTTTGGGCTTTGGCTAAAACACTATTCTACATTAGATTTTTTGCCCAGTACTGCATATGGCAATATATGTTTTGCATTTATGTATGAAAAAAGTGGTATGCATATATTTTATATGTGTATTAATATTAAATTTATTATTTTTAAAACTATCACCTCTATTCTAACATATAAAACTAATGAAATATAAAACTAGACTAAATTAAATAAATTTAGAATATAAAACTAGATAACTAAGGCATAGCTTAAACCCATTAATAGCCGGGTCTTTTTTAAAAATAAAAATTGGAATAAAGTCTAGTTAGTTTTATATAAATTCTTTTTTATTTGAATCTATATTCCATTATATTGATATATATTGATGATATATTTTATTCTATATTTATATCTGAACAAAATTCTAATATAAGCACGGTTAATACTACGTATTTTTTATTAATATTTTTATTATTAACATGTATTATCTGTTTAAGGCGAATTCGACATTTAATACATAATAAGAATATATAAAATAAAATATTTAAACAAGAGTAAAATATGATAAGAATATAATAAATTCTTATCTTATTTAATATTTAATGTGCATTAGATAATTTTTCAAATAACATCATTTTTTTATCATACATTTAAAGTAAACTTGATAATAACAAAATATATTATAAATTATCATATAGTAGGTGAGGGTAGTGGTAGTAGTAATGTGGCAATAATCATAAGAGTTGGAGACAAAGAAAATTAGGTAGGTGAAAATGAGTTGAGATAAATATTCTTTATCCCATCTCATCTCTTTTAACTCGATTTTTCTCTTTAGGTAAAAATTTTAATTATAAACTATAAAAGTAAAATACAATAAATAATAGAATAATTATGTCATACTCTATTAGCTTACTAAACTAAATATAAGAATGAAACAAAATAACTTATCTTAACTTATTTCTCTTATTAGGTGCATCAAACGACTCCTTAATCTCTTATTAATCGAGTTAATTTAATTTATATTCTATTCTATATTTATATACAAAAAAGACTCTTTTTTTTCTTTAAAGCAAACACTTTCTTTTTCGTTTGTTGACATGTCCTTTTATTACCGTCACTTACTTTTAATAAACATGTTTAATAACTTTAGTTTGTATTAATTTATTCATTATATCTTGAATTACCCAATCAAAGTTGACTCAAATTACTTTGGTTTTAAGAGCATCTTTATGATGCACCTCATTAAAATTACTTAATTTAATTTTTTATTATATTTTTGTAGGTTTTATTAGAACACATTATTTTCTTAAGTTTTATACAATTTAAATAATTTTTTAGTGGTGTAATTCTTAATATTTTCACTAAATAAACTCACAAAAACTTTATATCAATTTTTATGTGTCTTTCTCTTCCTTTTTTTTTTTTTTTTAATATACAAGCTTATTTAAGAATATTACTTATATAAGCGATAAGTTTATATACAAGCATTTTAATAGTGTAGCTCACTAAATTGCTTAATTATATTTTTATTATATTTTGTAGGTCTAAAAATGACATATTAATTTTTTTTTTCATAATTTATATAATTTTGTCCTCTAATAGTATAATTCTTAAAATATTCACTAAATCAATCCATAAAAACTTTATATCAATCTCTCCGATTTTTCTCTTTCTTCTTTGGTTTTCTATTTTCTCTTATTCTATAAGCAGTTAGTTCATATAAGAAACTTTACTTCATACTATATTAAATAATGATATTAAGTGAGAGAAATTTGCTAAAAAGAAAACAGTATTTAAACACCTCTCACTAAAAATTTCCTAAAAACTTTTATCTCATGCCATTTCTAAAGATGATACTATATGAGAAAGAAATGCTAATAAAAAAATTGTTTAAGCACCTCCCACAAAAAAATGACGTAAGTTTATGTTACAATGCCTTGAAATGGATAGCTTCTCATCTCATCATCTAGCGTATCTAATAATTTAACCATTTTCGCTCTCTATTATGTTATTAAATTCCTACCTCCTCTCGTTCTGAACTTTTTTTTTTTTTTTATAACAGCTAATTCCACACTCATATTTTCAAGTTTCATTATATACTTTGGTGTATTTATAAAAGTATAACTGTAAATAAAATAAAATGTAAAAGTAAGTATGAATATACAGTATATATACCGCATTTTTTTTTCCTCATTTATTAGGTAAAGTAAGGCAACAAAGAACATCCATTTTCCCTTTTTTTTTTTTTTTAAAAAAAAAGAAGGAACATGTAACGGAAGCAAACAGGCATGTCCCTTGTTTAATTTAAGGATAAATTATTTATATGACATGGCGTGATTGGACTTTCCTCAACTACCTTTCATTAATATGACGAACAAGTAAGCAATAGCGTAGCAATGCCTGAAAAACTTGAAAAAGACAAATAACGCCCATCCATCTCTGGCTCTGGCTCTGGCTCTGGCTCTGGCTCGTACGCCACCACGCTCCGCACTATGCCACTATCAGCATAAATGAAGTCAACATCCACGGGCAAATCAAACCTCTTCCACACGCCCATCCATCTCAGGCACGTGCGCCACCATGCTCCGCCACGCGTTCTCCCTCCGCACACTCGTATTAATACCGCCATTATTGCTGAATTTCAGGCAACTCCTCCCCTCTGAAATGTCCCAGCAGCACCCAAGTTGACATTTTTGCTGCAAAATCAACAAACCAAGTTGAATAGAAATGGCTTGGTGGAGTGGCTTCTTTGAACTGAGATCACTGGTTCATTTGCTGTTACCACTTAGCGTCCATTGGGTTGCTGAGGAAATGACAGTGTCAGTTCTTGTTGATATTACTACAGCAGCTTTGTGCCCCGGAAAGACTACTTGCTCCAAAGCTATTTATATTACCGGGATTCAACAAACAGTAAGATACCATTTCATCCTTGTTCCAAATCATGTGTTCTTTGGGTTTGTGGCAAAATGAATAAAAAAGTTTTGTTTTTAATTAATGAAATAACCCTGTATTCTTTTTGAAGGTAGAATTAGATCCTAGACTCCTATAATTATTGCAAAAAACTTGACCAGCTGAATCAAAAAATAAATTCAGAGAGTTAATATTTAGATAACTGAGAATTGTCATGCTAGCTTGCTAAAATCTTGACTTTACAAATGCCTGGTTGGTTTCAGCTTGTTATCTTTCCATGATGACCTCTTTGTTGAAGCTACAACTGGATAAACTATGTTCTGGGAAGTTGCAATTGTCAATTTTCATTTGTCAAGAGGAAATTTGTCTTGGGACACAATTGATCACAAGATGGCGTTTAGTTTGTGCCATGTCAGAATAGAAAACTGCTAAATTCTCCTTCCTTCGTTTGTCTATCCTTTTTATGAATGGTGGATAAAAAAAGAATTTTACCTATCATGTTAACAGCCTTTAGTAGCATAAGAGTTAGATGTTCGTCACTATATACCAGGTTTCATGCTTTTTCCTACCATTCAAACTACTTCTACTTCTATGAATTTCTTATACTATAGTGATTAACAATTTTAAGAAGTGTATAATTTTGTTTCTTTGGAAGATTTCCTTTGCTTCTCTTTTTACCTTATACTAGGTTTAGTCCTTTTTTCTTTCATTTAAAATATTCCATTTTTCAGTTGGTCCATGTTCAGAAGGCCAACTTTTTTTTACCTTTATATATGTCATTCTTTGCCAAAAAGAGAATCACAGCCAATCCTGAGAAAATAGTGAGTTCTGGTTTTTCTTTTGTTGATCCATAATTGAATTCGAGACTGAGCAATATATTTTTCTTTGTAGGTTGTTGGAATTTTCAAGATGGTGGTACTTCCACTACTGGGTCAGCTTGCAGATGATTATGGCCGTAAACCATTGCTCCTTATTACAGTGTCCACCACCATATTCCCTTTTGGTAATCCTATTAGAATATTAAAGAATCTTTGACATCAAATGCACAACAGTTCGTTATTGCCACAAAAATTTCAAATTTCTCTGCTTTTGTGCTATCGTTGCTACTGTAGTTTCCTTTTCCTTTTCTTGCCTCTGCAAAAAATTGTTACCAATGGAAACTTAAGATGCATTTGTGGCATATGTATATTATTTGGAAATCTTGGGCCCACAGAAGTCCTTCTTATCATTATTATTTGTTCCAATGCTATACTTCTAAGCTTCACGTACTCAATTATCTGCTTGGTGGTGACAGAATATTGGGTCAATAATGCTATAGTATAAATTCGTCTGCTCGATTTCAAAATGCATACAAGAAAATAAGAGCTAATATTAGATATCTGGCTCAATATATTGTATAGAGAATGCTGTCTACTGCAATGGTCCTTGACAAAGGATCACCACTGCATAGTAACAATAATAAATAAATAGATAAACAAAAAATAAAGAAATGGTAATTGATTGCCTCACCTTTGATAGGGAGGTAAATGGACCTGAAAATCAGGAACGGGGAAGATATAAAATTAACTGTAAATTTAGATATGCAGAAACACAGAGTCTCTCAAATGACATATATATATATATATATATATGTATGTATGTATGTATATTGCTGACGTGTTGTTAATTCTTTTTTTTTTTCACCATTCTGCTTATTCCTGTTGCAGCTTTGCTTGCATGGCATCAATCTGAAGAATTTGTCTATGCATATTATGTGCTTCGTACAATTTCATATATAATCAGTCAAGGGAGTATATTCTGCATTTCTGTTGCTTATGTGGTAAGAGTTTCTCTTCACTGTTTGAATATGAAAGGAAAAAGGAAAATAATTTTGGATTCACCTTTATACTTCTGCTATCAGGCAGATGTTGTTAAAGACAGCAAAAGGGCAGCAGTAATGAGTTGGGTTACTGGTCTCTTTTCTGCGTCACATGTTTTGGGGAATTTGCTGGCTCGTTTTCTTCCTGAGAAGTATATTTTTGTGGTATGATGTTCTAGTAATTTTTATATTTAATGTCAAGATCGCATTCTGATATTTCTGTTATTACTTCTTTGATGAATTTTCTTCACGGTCACTGATTTCAGGTTTCAATAGCGCTCTTGATCTTTTGCCCAGTATACATGCAATTCTTCCTTGCTGAAACTGTGATGCGGGCTCCAA
This sequence comes from Bauhinia variegata, assembly GCA_022379115.2. Classification (NCBI taxonomy): domain Eukaryota; kingdom Viridiplantae; phylum Streptophyta; class Magnoliopsida; order Fabales; family Fabaceae; genus Bauhinia; species Bauhinia variegata. Next base: position 20,890,060 of record CM039428.1, read on the forward strand.
GAAGAAACCGCGAGTCAGGTTTCTGCACTAAGACAATTGGTGTTCTCCTTCAACGATACACATCAATGAGAAAAGCCGCAGAAATAGTTGTTTCCAGGTTGTATGTCCTTTTCTAATGTTAAACATTATTACCTTTTACATTTTATCATATAATTATGCATTATATTCTATTATTTGAATATATTATTATGTGCTAAAAAATATGTGCATGTGTGCCCACATACAATGATCCTTGTCACCTTTTAGTCCCACATTGAGAAGCATGGCTCTTGTCTCCTTCTTCTACGAGTTGGGAATATCTGGCATAAGTGGCGTCTTGCTGGTATGCTTTCCGATAGTCTAAGAACCCACAACTTATGTTTTCATTATTTTGTTCATCATTAGGAACCTATGCATGTAGATTCCTGTCATTTTCATAATCTTGTAATGCCCCATATAATTTCTAATCAAAAACATGATTTACCAACAAATACATTGCTTTTGTTCATATTATCTTGACGGTTTCCTAATTCCTGTGCAGTACTATCTCAAAGCTGTTTTTGGTTTTAACAAGAATCAGTTCTCAGAACTGAATTTGATGGTTGGAGTTGGTTCAATCTTTTCTCAGGTATGTTTCCTGGAGATGGCTGCTTCTTGTCATTCCTTGATATTAGAAGTATTAACGTTCTATTGTATTATTAGCAAAGAAACTTGTCAGTTTTATGTTAATAATATGATTATTTGAGACCCACGTTTAAAAAAACTGTATGGTTTCAGAATGGTCAACTGAACCAACTGAGGCTAAGAATGCATTATTAAATTCAAAATTTAAAAAGAAGGACTAGTCTCATAATGTGATACCGTTTAAATGCCTATGTGAACAATTGATATTTTAACAAAAGATCTTCTTTTGTACTTTTCTTTTTTGGTTATTTTCTTGTGCTTGTTTCAGTCTAAAGTAAGTAAGTATCCCTATTTGGCTTCCAGATTTTGGTTCTTCCATTAGCCAACCCATTGGTTGGAGAGAAGAGAATTCTCTGCTTTGCCTTGCTTGGGTCAATAGCGTATGTAAGTTATCTTGTATTCCTTTACTTCCCCTTTGAGACGCTTCCCCACTCAAACTAAGAGATATCATTATGCCTCCTGAGAGCTTAACACCATATAAATTTTAATTTTATTCTCTTTGTAGGGATTTCTCTATGGATTGGCATGGGCCGCCTGGGTATGTAAAACTTGATAACTCTTCATTTTGTTCTTCAATTTCAGAAGTTTTATCATGTTATCTTTGTACAACTCTGGAAAAAGTAATGATCTCTGAACTTACTTTAATTTATGTTAATTTTTGCCACATCAATATACAATTTTACTCGAGGATGACTTGCTGAAAATTGAGGAAGTGGTTCGGCGTGGTGGCACAATCCTTAGAAATTAGGCTCTGGCACTCTTATACCTCAGGATCAAACTCAGCCCCCTCCCCATACATTAGAGCTAGTATTAACAAGCTTGCATCCCCACTCTCTTTATGACAAAAAAAAAAAAGACTGGCTGAAAATTTTATGCTCAAACAATGTGTAAATGTATCTTTCTTTATTGTTTGTAATTGGAGTGATTGCACCAATGCAGGTGCCATACTTAAGTGCTTCTTTTGGTGTCATCTATGTCCTTGTGAAACCTTCTGTAAGTGCTAGATCAATTTCTGTTAAATGTAAAAGTTGTTATTCATTTAGCAGTTCAAGTTACTTATCTATTTTATGGTCTTTTTACATTGCTATTAACTTCTTGTGCAGACTTATGCTATCATTTCAAAAGCATCAAGCTCAACTGATCAGGTTTGTTTTTCTGGGTAAATCACAATGTAGTTTCATCAGTTAAGAAATTTACACAATGTTCACATTCTGTTCGGCCAGAAAAATAGAACAAAGACAATCTCACAGATATTTCCTAATGTAGTTTGACAAAATAAAGAACTATCATCTATGATCATAGCATTAGTTGTGAACCTTTCTGTCTAACACTTAAAATTTTTCTGCTAAGAGAAACGCAGTTTCCTTGACTTAGATCAACTGCTGCAGGGAAAAGCACAAGGTTTTATTGCTGGGGTGCAATCCGTTTCAGATTTGCTCTCACCTCTTGCAATGAGTCCATTGACTTGTGAGTGGAAGGACTATAAATTTTTGTTAAGTGATTACATGGCCATCTGACATTTCTGGATACTGATGATCTTCTGATTATCTACTGTTTCAGCATGGTTTTTATCCAGCGACGCGCCTTTTAATTGCAAAGGTTTTAGCATTATATGCGCTTCTGTATGCATGGTAAGCAATCTACATGCTTTCTTCATGCTCATTTTTCCCTATGTGGGTGGCTCTGGCTCGCTCTATCTGATAATCTACTAATATGGAAATCTTTCAACTTTGTCAGATTATTTCGTTTTGTCTAGCTTGCCTGCTGAAGCCTGAAGCTTGTTCTGCCAGGGATGATATGGTGGGGGAGGGCAACCCTGAAACCCCACTTCTGAGTGATGTGTGAATATAATTATACGAGGTTTTTGCACAAATAAACATAGTAGGCTTAGTTGGCCAATAAGTAGATGTAAAACATACATTGATTTGGTGACAATGTACTTTTGTAAAGTTTGTAATGTAACGATGGTAAGAAGGTTCAAATCTTTGAACTCTTATTTATTGTTTAATTCTCGTATTGGTAGACTAAATGAGTAGTTTAACGAAATTTAAATTTGTAATAAGTAATTTTGTTTCCATCATTAATTAAAACCAAACATTAAAAAGTGAATAATAAATTTGGTTAAGTTGTGGAGATTTTTTCTAATTATGTTTTTATGTCACAAGCTCTTGAGGGTAGCATTATTTACATTGAAATAATTTTTAAACAATTTAAAATCCATTGTAAGAATAGATGACCTACTTAGCTTTTGTAGATAAGAAAAGAGTATAGAACATTATCTAATTAAAACTTACAACAGGATATTCACATTTAAGTGGAAAAAAATCTGAAAGAGGGATATTATTTAATATTCTTCAATTTGTCCTTTTTTTTCAGAAAAAAAAACTCAGTATTTGATACTGTCCTCACCGTTGATTTCGTATGCCCACGTGTCTCCAATCCATTTTCTTCTCTTTAACCGGAGAAAAGGGTATCGGATGGAAGCATCAGTCCTTCACTGCGGTTCATCATTTTGGATAAATTGTTAACAGTGTAACAGAGAAGAATAGAGCTTGGTTTGTGATTGTACTTTGTAATGAAGCTTTAGGCGTAACCTGAAGATGGAAGTTGTATCTGTTTCGCGCACGTTTAGCAATTCTAACTCTTTCTCCATTTTCAGACCTCAAAACACCCAAATTCAGGGCCCTTCTGTAAACATTCGATTACCCAAGTCAACCAACAAAACGAGCAATTTCCATCTTTCTTCTTCCTGTACTTCTTATTCTTTACTTCGCTGTTATTATTTCTCTACGAGGATAGCTGCAACTTCACCAGCTACTTCTACTTCCTACACCTCTTCTTCTTCTTCCACCAGGGACAACCGCCATTGGATGGTGATAATGGAGAGGCCTGTGCAAGGGGTCAATTCCAAGGCAGAAGTCATTGATTATTATGTGAAGACTCTCCAAAGAGTTTTGGGAAGGTAAGTCTGTTTACGGGTTTTGTCTCAACCATATCATTTATGATAAATTTTTACTTTTTACTGGAAAATACTATGAATTTGGTTCACACAGTGAGAAAGACGCTCAAATGTGCATATATGATGCTTCTTGGGAGACCCAATTCGGTTTTTGTTGTGACATAGATGAAGAAGCTTCCTCCCGGCTTGCCCGTAAGTTCTTCAATTTTCTAGTTATTTGATTAGGCGTTTGCATAGAGAAATGTGCTTAATAGAAGTAAATTCATTTTAAAAAAAGAAAGCTTCTCACAGCTTTTAAATGCACTGTATTAAGTTAAAATTAGAACTTTTGGAGAAGCGTAAAAATAGAACTTATGAATCATATGCTTTTGCTCAAAAGACTAATTTTTTTTTTTTTTTTTTAAATAAATGCTTCTCTGTCCAAACAAACCGTTTGTCATTTGATGATGGAATCATATTAGAATTATTCGTTCAAATGTGCTTATGTCTAATAGAATTATGGTTGCCATTTAATGGAGGTATAAGTTTTGGTTTCTTGGAGCATGGACTTGTAAAGAGTTGTTGTCATCCATCCATGTTGTTGTTATTATGAATCTAATTCTTATGCACGTATATTTCCAGGTTTACCTGGGGTGTTGTCGGTTAGGCCTGATCCAGATTTCAACTCCTTAGAGAAGCATTGTGGTTCATCAAATGGACAGGCAGATAATCTGTCAAATCTACAAATGGGACCAACTTTTCTGTTTCCTGCAGGGAATTCCAAACACTGGCTTGTTAGAATGGATAAACCTGGGATTGGGGTTGTTACGAAGGCCCAAATTGTTGATTATTATGCTCAAATACTGACCAAGGTCTTGGGAAAGTAAGTGGAATTGTTTGTGCTCTTCTTTGATTGTTTTTCTCCTTCTCCTGAAAATAATAAACAATAATGTCTGCAGTGAGAAGGATGCACAAATGTGTATATACCATGTTTCCTGGAAAGCAAACTTAGGCTTTTGTTGTGAACTTGATGAGGATTGTGCACGAGAACTTGCTGGTTAGACTTGTGAAACTTAAACCTTTGTAGTGTGTATCAGACTATCAATATAGTTTAGTAATTTACCCTATTTTGTAACGTGAATATTTTATTGCAGGCGTGCCAGGGGTCCTATCAGTTCAGCCAGATAATAATTTGGAGTCTCAAAACAAGGATTATGGAGGTTTGCCACTTCATAAATTCCCCCGACTTTTTCTTTTCCGGGGAAAACCTCTTAAAAGATTATAAGCAGTCAATGGTTACAATTTTAGAGGCAGAATTTTTTCCTTTTGCCAATTTTATGATGTTGCACTTCATGAATGGACCTTGAGGACTTTATTACGTCCGTCTGTGAAAGAAAGTAGATTTGACAGTTTAACTTTGTCTATAGACATCAATGTCATTAATGACATAGGGTCGTGGAGACATATATCTATTGGAAAAAGTTATTCGAGATGATCTAGAAGACATTCTCCTGTGTAATTTTAGCTGCACACATAAAGCTGATGATTATAGTTGTCTTCTTGAATTGAAACTATAGTGAGATTTACAATGGGTAGAGGTCTTAACACCTATTCAAGCTTTGTTGATTTGTATCCTGTAAACTACTCATGGCCAGCTAGTTCCCTGAAATGTAATCTTGAAGATGCAGCCTATTGTTGGTATCAGCAGGCCTGCATCTTCAATCATGAGGGTTTATCTCTCACTTATCCTTGGATAGATGAATATTCAGACTCTAGAATAGGCTTTTTTGAAGTTGACTAAATAGCTCTACTAAGCGTGTATAGTTAGTCTGATGAAGGCTATATTGTATAGTTAAAAATGATACAAAACTCGACTTCTGAACTCATGATTAATAATTTTAATTTTCTATGAGAAACTGATTTAAGTTGATATCCAATTGATGCTGTTCATTGATTTCTTCCCTCCAACATCTGCATATGCCAGTCTTTTTGTGATTTTTTGCTAACTATATATCTGCCAGGTAGTAACTTGGAAGACAGTTTGAATGTGCTGAACTCTTCTGAAACAAGTCAGGCGGCCCCTATAAAAACAAAAAAACTTTTTGTGACAGGTATGCTCACAACAAGATTTCTAGTTCTAAACACATCTTCCATAATCTTTCCATCTAGCTGTTTTTTTGTCAAGAGTACGTAATTTGGCTGGTGTCTTCTTTTAAAACATACAAGATGTGGTGCAAAATAGAAAAGCATCTGGAGAAAATTTTCATATATGTTAGGAACTTGTATTTACCAGCACGTGGAATTTGTTTTTATTGTCTGCTTTTGCAAAATGCGGTACTACGTGACATTTATTTTCTTTTTAACAGGCCTTTCATTTTATACATCTGAGAAAACCTTACGTGCAGCATTTGAAGGCTTTGGTGACATTGTTGAAGGTAGCTTTTTGCACTATATGCATTTATACCAGAACAAAGTGTCTCAAGATGCAAATCGGTGACAGCTTTTACTGATGAATCACTATTTTTTGTCAGTTAAAGTTATTATGGATAAAATTTCTAAAAGGTCCAAGGGTTATGCATTTGTGGAATACACAACAGAGGAGGCTGCAAGTGCAGCACTGAAGGAGATGAATGGCAAGGTAGATTCATTGCCTCCTCTTGCTTGTCACCTTGGTTTCCAGCTGTTTTGCTTCATAGTAGTCAAGGAAAAAGTGATAACAGGCTTCAATAAGCCAGCAAGCATTAAAAATGCTAGTCTTAGTCTATACTATTTGTGCAGATTATCAATGGCTGGATGATAGTTGTTGATGTTGCCAAGAGTAACCCACCAAAATACGGTAGAGGACATGCAAGACCAGCGGCCTGAGAATGACGTAAAGTACATTTATCAGGTATTGACTATTCTTCAACTCTGCTATATGAATTTTTTAGAGCAGTATTCAGGTAAACCTGATGTTAAGGCTTATCAGTGTATCTGGATTCTTCACTTTTCCGATGCATGGTCTGATTATTATATTTTCCCCCTATAAATAACTAAAATTATATCTGGAATTGAATAACAAAATTTTACTGCTTTACATCAGCACTTTATATTCTCTATGCATCAGGAATAAATATGTATTCTCTATTAACATAGTTCACCAACATACTAAATCGAAGAAGTGCTTTTTATTTTTCCACTTTCTGGTATCTGTGGCTCTTATGATTTTCTTATTGACTCCACTTACATAGCTGCAGCGAATGCTACACTTTTGGGTCTGCATATAGCATATCTATGGCTGCATTTATTTACCTAGCATTCTGCATCCAATGTCACCTGTGCCATTTCTGTTGATTTATCCACTTTTCATAACTGATCTCCAGATTTGAGAACTAAACGCATATCAAACTTAGTCGAGTACACTTGGATGGGAAGAAATGTATTGGAGGATCTACAAAATCAACACTGAATAAGTTACTTACCTGTTACTTATTTGCATTCCTATTATGTCTATCCTTCTCTGTCTCCATTTAGTTTTCATACATTGTTTTGGTATATGCAATTTAGTTTCTAACAATTCAATATTCTTGTCCAAGTATTTTCAGGTTGCTATTATTACTAAGGAAATGTTCCTCAACCTTGCATACTGCGAGGTGCTTTGCTGCTTGTTGGGTAGTCCAAAACCAAATAAATTAAACTAGGCAGGCTGCAAGAATGACCGTTGACCACCAACATTTTTGTCTTTACACCCATTTCAATTATGAAGACCCTTTGGTGTAGTTTTGAGAGCAGTTAGACTTTGTGGTTATGTTTAGTTAAAATTCTCAGAAAGTGCACAAGTGTTGGTAACATAAAGAGGGGAAAAACCACGACTTAAAAGTATACTTTTATGGTCACTAATGATAGGATTAACGAAGTGAATTTGAATTTATTGATCTTCATCCTTGTGGACATGCACTTTATAATAATTTTAACTGCTATTACTTGCTAGATATGTTAAATGGAAAGAAGATTGCAAATAATTCCGAAATTGCCTTATGCTAGAATCCTACCCGGCAAGCGTTCCCAACTTGCGTTTTCTGCTTCTCCTTGTTCTGATTTCTAAGCTTTGTGGTCACCAGTCTTATTTGTCTGCTCTAGACACTTTATCTTTCTTGTGCGTGATAAGTTTAATCTTCGGATGTTGATTTTTACGGCTTCTTCATTTTTGTGGCTTCCTCCGGCTAGCCTCAGTCACATACGGTCACCTCTGTTACCTTTTATCTATGGTGGTTGGTGGAGAAAAAAGAGGCAGCATATTTATCAATTTACCCTTTTTTATTTTTTATTGTTTGTAATTTTAGGGATTTATACATGTGATACATGTGCCATTTTTTGTTAAATATTTGACGGAAATTAATTATTTCCATTTTGAATTATATGATTCATGAATTATTAAAAATATAAATCTTAAAATTTCTAAATAACGAAATTCTTAAAATGGGTTTAATTAACCTACACTCATAGAAAGCTTTTTTTAAAAATGTTAGAAACTAGTTTCACCATAAAAAAACAAAGGGACCAAAAATATGTTTATGCCACAGGAGTAATATATTAACAGGTACAAACAATAACTACGATCTCAGAAATATATCAGTGAGTTCCTCAAGCAAATGAGTCACCCAGCAACAGATAGGTCAAACCGAAATTATAGGCCAAATGCAAAACAGGTAACAAATGGGTACAACCAAGATGACAAGATTCAATCTAGTAACAGTAAAAACAATATATTGACTTAAACCATGTGATTCTTTCCTCACTTAGTCGCCTGTGCGATGATATTACTTATTGAACTGGCTTCCTCCTTTGCAGTCTCCACCAATGAATCCTGAAACCCAATACAAAATGGACTCAAGAAATTTTAAAGGAACAAGATTCCCACAATAAATTTGAGAAACAATGTTTCTACCTGTGCAGCTATCAACCGAGCAATTGTTTTCTTGCTGGACTCTTGAAGCTCACCAGCAATTAGAAGTTCATCTAGTATATAGTAGGCCTTCCATGTTATAAAAATTAGACAACAAATCAGAAGGGGGTAATGGACGTACATTACATAATAAACTATTAGGAAAGATATTCAATCATTGAGGCACATTCAAAGTGGAATTATCTTGCATGATCCATCTCTCTACCAACAAAAGAAGCAGCTGACGTTATGTTGATATTTGAGAACAGATATTGATAAGAAGACAAACCTTGTGGAAATTGAAAATCAAGTCCAGTTCACAGACCTGCAAATCATACGGCAGCAATTTCTCATTAGCGTCAAACAGAGATAAGAATAAAGATATTATTTCAACAATAAGTATCCTTTAATAGTCTTAGCTATTGGAAACTCACACTGCCAAAATAACGATCAAGGATCTCAACATAATGATGAATTATTTCAAGTACTTCTAATTCGTTGTCATCTTGATCAATACACATGGAGAAATAGAGACTGGCATATCTGCAACAGGCATTCATTAAAACCAATTGGTTAATTATCATCAAGAAAGACAGTAGTGTTTCTCTGAAAAGATTAACTACATATGACAAGGAAAAATGGTCTCTTTCTTATAATACCTTTTGTAGACAACTTTATGTTCTCTCCATTCTACAAAATTGCAGAGCTTGGGAGCACGGTTAAGAATCATTCCACTGAGCTCCCGGATTACCTTTTCAAAATAAATGACACATAAAGATTAATTACAAGAAAAACTCATGTGGAAATGCAATGCACTCAGCTATAGCCATTCGTTCAATCATATTGCAAGAAAAAAATACACCTAAGAACTGAGAATATATATGGGAGATCCTTGAGCGCACATACACAAGGTCATAGGGATTGAGAAACTAAGCGTTCTACAAGAACTTCAGAGGTTTAAGACCAGATTAAGAAAAGAAAACATGAAAGGAAGAAAACCAGAGGAAATACCTTAGATCTTTCCTTCTGTGTATAAGGTGAATACCATTTTGTCAGTCTCACCTTCCCTTGTCGACTAATAAGCAGCACAAAGTGGATCTACAGACACAAGAATAAAGCATGTTGAAATCAAAAGAGACTAAGAAAGTCTATGTCATAAGGCAGGAAATACAGTAACAATCAACCCAACCCCCCCTCCCCCTCCCCAATAAAAAGAAAAGAAAAAAAAAAAGGGAAAAAGCTACATCAACAAGTAATAAAAACAGAAGAGACAGCCAAGTCTTATCTGCATTAATGTAACAGTGTATCTTACAACCGGGAAAAATGAAAGCAGATATAATATCATAAAAGTCCCAAAAATTGATACAGCAAGTATATGTATATTTTGTCACTTTTTTTTCTAAAACAGAACAAAGGGGCAGAGATCCTACATACGGAAATCCTTCCCACTTGTTTTTACTAGTTCCAAACGAATGCTTAAAGTTACTGAAATGGAGCTAGTCAAGTGCAGTTTAAGCCAGTATATCAGGATAAAATTTGAGTAAAACCCAAGCTGAAAGAACATTTAAGGATTCACTGAGGTAGTTGGGCTTAACAGATTCACACACTTAATCATCATATACCAAAAACCGTTGGGGCAAGAAGGGAAAAGAAAGGAAGAATAATGATGGACAGAACTGAAACCAGCGGGGGTTTTCTTATATTGATGTAGAAGTACGGTGAAGACAAAATGAAAAATTCTTTTAAGATTTGAAACTGCTTCCTTAAGTAACCTTTTTTTTTTTTGTGTGTGTGTATAATTTCCTCTTCTCTCCTTTTACAAATAAATCCAATTATAACCATCAGTCATCACCTTATTTCTAAACACAAGATCAATCAGTTGATGAAACCATTAGAAAAATTTCCACAAATAAATCAATTAAAACATCATAATATATTCTTGGGCAAAACATAGCTGAATTCTCACCATTTCTGTTCCTGCAGGGATCCAAACTCCTTCACCGCGACAGTGAAGAGGAATTTTAAGGTTTTTGAGCTATAAAGATAAGTATTGATGCAAAAACAGTGGGCAAACGATATCCCACTTGGAAACCCAGATCTGAACGGGTTCTAAGTTGGCAGAAAGACATTGTAGCTTATGGGTATCAGCGGGGGGTAAAAGAACTAAAAACTAGAACCGAGAACATATGAGCAACTTAGAGAACATCAATCTCAGTCAGATCCGAAATCAGAAATAAAAGAAAAAAACTTGCATTTCAGATAAATCTAGAGCTGAGATTTAGTCACTGGGTGCTACCCATCATCAATTTAGCAGAAAAGATCAACGAGAATAAGATCAATAACTTGAATATTCTAACTCCAACTTGAAAATAAGAACGTAGAAGATAAGCATAAATATGCAAACTGAATTGAAACAAAAATAACAACTGAAATCTGAAAAGAGTACAATACTGGATGAGATCCCATCCCGCGAGTTTCAGAGATACGTAATCAGAATACAGAAGAAACTTACCATTTTCTTCGAGTATAGCTATCTGCTTCGAACAGGGACTAGATCAAGGGCCTTAAGACCACGACACCAACTTGACTCGTCTTCTCCCAAATTCCCGATACCAAAGGAATCGTTAGTACTGGGAAGAAGAGGCAGAGACCCTGTCCTGCTTTTTCGTCCTTTTAAAATTCTTCTCTTAATATATATATATATATGTGTGTGTGTGTGTGTGTGTAAAAAAAAAAATTGGTGCATGTTGTAAAATGTATTTTATTGTGCAAAAAAACTGAACTAAAAATAAACATTTTTTTTTAAAAGTTTATGTGAGTGAGTATAGTTTGGAGGCTAATTATGTTAAATTATCCAGTCCTCAAATTGATAATTACACTTAAATTTGTATCTTATAAGATACTATTCTAATTTTTCCCAAATAAATCAACAAATAAAATTACCATTTGATAACTATGCTTATTCTTCTCTTTGAAAAACTTATACTTTTACATTTAATATCCAAATTAAGATTTTATTTTATAAATGCTATTACTTCACAGTATATTTTAGTCAGCATAAGTTAACAATAACAATAACATGACAATATGGTATTAGAGTTATTGAAAATATCTAAAAAAATCAATTAACATATTTTTAGTTTAATATAAAAAAAATTAAAATTTAAAAAGAATTTTGATTTTTTTTTTTGCAAGGTTTCCTATATTTGTTCACTTATAAATTTTTGACACAATAATAACTTAATTTTTTAAGTGGGAAAACAGATTTATTTCTATTTTCATAGCAATACTAAAGTTGTTGTATGGATTCCACTGTGACCCATCCAATTAGGTAAGGATAGAGATAGAAATGAGTTGAACTCAAGCTCATTTTATTTAAAATTTAGTGAATTTAAGTTGGATTCTTTTAACTATACTAGGTTAAGGTAGTATTATCCCAAATAATATTCACCTTTTTATTATTAAGCACTTTTCATTTTAAAATAAACTATAGAACTATACTAGCGTTTAAGGCATTTCTGTATAAAAAACGAATGCATTCACCTCCTCTCTTCCCCTCCATCTTGGGAGGCCACTGTTGAATCAGAGAAACAATACAGAGCTGTTCTAACTGCTATTTGCTTGTATTGTATTAATTACTCTTCCTCTCTTCAAGCTTGAAAATTTGAAAAATCAACTTTACAGGTGCTTCATTTACTCGCTGTACCTTAAAAAGATATAAATTTTGTTCGGGAAACAAGATAATGTAATTTCAAATTGCCACCACTTTTTAAAGGAGAATAGATAAATTTTAGGCATTTTCATTGAAGTAAAAGGACTACAGTTTCAGAAACTAGAGTTCTCGTGTCATCTTCACCTTCAAAGAAGAGAATAGAAAATATGCAAAGCAAATGCACCCTTACATAGCCTGTCAAGAAATTCAAAATGGTCCCTCTGGAGTTTTCTTTCCAAAGATGGCTTCCCAAACAGATGATGAAAGCGGTGCTTTTTTGTCTAAAAACTCCCTGACAGCTTTCTCATTTACAGAAAAACCCTTTTCTCTTAATTTTCTGATAACATCCTGAGCTTCTTCTACACCCTTTTCTACGCAGAAACTATCAACTAGGCCTACGAAAGTTGTCACATTAGGAGAGTGACCTGCTTCTAACATCTCCACACAAAAGTCAGCAGCATCCTGTAATCTTTTACATTTGTAGAGCCCTTGTATAAGTACTGTATAACTGAAAGCATTGGGTGAAATGTCATTCTTCTGCATTTTCCGGAAAATCCTTATGGCATCGTCAGCCTTCTGGCCCTTTGCAAAACCTTCAACAACAGCTGTGTACACAACAATCTCCGGAAGAGTACCCTTCTCTCGCATCAAACCAAAGAGTTTCATGGCTTCTTGAACGAGACCATCTTTGCATAGACCATCAATCATAGCTACAGCATTGGGGATAAGACCAGTTTCCTTCAATTTTTTGAAGATCTCATCAACATCTTGAGGCTCAGCCTCTGGAGTGGGCTGATCAGGACTCAACTTTTCTTCTTCTGATTGGTTGCTAGCTGGAATCTCAGAGGGCTTTGAGCTTTCATTATCATAGCCAAGCTTGAAGTTTTCAAGGAAACTGTTATCTGATGCATCGACATCCCTTCTTGTTTCACTAGCCCTGGTTAGGCTCCGATATTCAAAATCAATTTGGAAAGATTTGTTTCTCTTGCCTCGACCGCCAACTCTGCTATGGTCGCTGTCAAATTTTGGAGGGAAGGAACGGGAACTATTATGCAATTCTTGGAAATGTGGTGGAGGCTGATCAAACGATTTGTCATCTCTTAAAGACCCACCTGGAATTGGCTCCTTTGAGGGATGCCGTTGGACGTTGTGTTCCTCCATGTCGCTGTTGCTATTGTTACTGCTGTTACTAAAACCAGACTCAGCTTGTCTAAGGGAAAAGTCATCAGATGCTCCCATAGGTCCATTCATGCCGCCATTTATGTTATCGCCGCAGCTGAAATGGCTTATAGTCCTTAGCCACAGTGCCAATGAAGAAGCGCCCGAGACATGTGATGAACAGGGTTCATAACAAGGAGCATAAACAAGCCTACGAATCCTGGAGGAAGAAACGAGCTTGGAAACCAGACCTTGCAATGCTTGCATGCAAACCTGTTCAAGAGTTGGACCATGTGTACCAAAAAAGAAAAGAAAATTAGAAATTTACAACGATGATGCTTTGTAAATCATATTTTGCATTTTGTCTGAGTACAGAATAATAGGTAAAAAACATTATAACCTATTACAATGAACACTTCTAGACTCTTGCAAACATGAAAGAAAATTCTTATTGATCTAGAAAGGAAAAGGGATTGATATACAATGGGTTCAAGATAACATAACCCGCTTGGAAGAACAAGTTCTTAGTTGGCAGAAAGACATCGTCGCTTGTGGATTTTCACTTTAGAGAAATAAAGGAAATAAGTTGCATATAAGATAAATCTATAACTCAGTTTCAGTCATAGGGTGATAACCCAACACCATTAATAGAAAAGATAAACAACTTCGATACGCTAACCCGGACCTAGAGGGAAGAATGTAATATATCAGTAGAAATATGCAAACCGTATTGGACAAAAATTGAAATTGAAATATAAGAAAACATTATAATCCCGTACAAAATCCCATTTCTCAGAGTACGAAGAAGCTCACCATTTGTTTGGGGTTCAGTGCCAGGACTTGGAACAAAAAGCTTGAACACGAACTTGCGAGAGAGAGATGCGCTGGTGGCAGTGGCTCTTGTGATATCCGAGAAGGGAGAGGGAGGGCTGAGTGAGAGGTGCGCTTTGTTCGTGTAACTGTAAGGCAATATAATAAAATTTGGGGTTTTCGGGGTGATTAGTTAAGAGTGGCGAACTTTATTAATAGTCGTCAAGAAACTTGGCCCAATATTAATTGGGCTGCCTAGCCTATTGAGTTAGACTGATAGGCCCATTTTATTTGGACCAGTAATTTGAATGTTTGACAGAATCAAAATGAAATTTCGTGATATTCATATCATTCCTAGGTTAATCAAGACCTAAATAAGCAATTCCTATTAATCTATCATACCAAAACCTTAAACCAGATTTCTACGAAAGGTTTACATTCAAGGGCTCCTTGTATTCTATATATATATATATATATATATATATTTTTTTTTTTTTCTTATATTCTTTAGATAGATTAATATTTGTTTAGGATCAATCAAAATTTAGATACAATACATGCTTAATCCAAATATAGGGTTACTGTGGATTAAAACAATATCTATTTTGTTGCTACACCATTTTTTTAAAATTTTTATTAGTATCGTTATGAAGGCCTTAAAAAAATTGGATTAAAACAATTAATTTTTTTAATTGAATCAATAATATCAAAAAAAGTACTGAAAAATGTAGAGTTAAAAAACACCCAGAGTCAAAATGGTTAAGCTAAGTGATTGGGTCTCGAAAGAGTGACTTGTGCATAATCTGCAGTAAAGCAAACATAAGTCTATTGTGGACCCAAGGCATGAAGGTAGTGTTATCGGCTTTGTCGATAGCACCACTGTAAACCCCTCCATTCCGGTTTCTGCTTCTGCTTTCACTTGGAGCTAATTTTCTCCCTCTTCACTGAATTCCCAATTCCACCTAGTTCTAGTTCTTGCATTGAAACGCAAGTATTGCTTCAGCTCATTACAAGAAGAACAGATTGAATTCTTCAAGTATTCTTATTTTTTGGATTTAAGGTTGGTTTCCCCCCCTCTCCTCCTCGTACTCCTCAAAATTTCAATTATAGTATGATAATCATCCGGTAGTTTTTTGTTTTGTTTCCTATGATGTTACTAAACATGCATTAGATGTTATCAGAATACTATGGAAGTCACTAGCACCCATAACGGCAGTAGTAGCATGATGTGGTTTTTTAAGGATAGAGGTTTTGATGATAAAAGCATACAAGGCATGTTCAGGAGGTGCAGGCGCCTCGAGGGTGCTCGTCAGGAAAGGGCAAATGAGAACTGGGCTTATTTGAAAAGCATTGGCATTCAAGAGAGGAAACTCCCTTCTATTATCTCAAAATGCCCCAAGATTCTCTTGCTTGGTCTTAATGAGAAGATTGTGCCCATGGTTCAGTGTCTTATGACACTTGGAACAAAACCCCATGAAGTTGCTTCAGCCATAGCCAAGTTTCCTCACATACTCTCACATAGTGTGGAAGAGAAGCTTTGCCCCCTTTTGGCCTTCTTTCAGGCATTGGGCATTCCTGAAAAGCAACTTGGGAAAATGATATTGCTCAACCCGAGGCTTGTAAGTTACAGCATTGAAATAAAGCTGGCAGAACTTGTGGATTTCCTTGCTAGCCTTGGTCTCAATAAAGATGGAATGATTGGAAAAGTTTTAGCGAGGGACCCCTTCATTATGGGTTATAGCGTTGATAAAAGGCTACGCCCTACTTCAGAGTTTTTGAAGTCAATAGGTCTGACTGAGCCTGATCTTCAAGTAGTGGCAGTAAACTTCCCTGAAGTTCTGACTAGAGACGTGAACAAAGTTTTGGTACCAAACTATGCTTATTTGAGGAGATGTGGATTTCATGACCAACAGATTGTTTCTTTGGTGGTTGGTTATCCTCCAATCCTGATCAAGAGCATCCAGAATTCGTTAGAACCCAGGATCAGGTTTTTGGTAGATGTAATGGGAAGACAAATTGATGAAGTTGTTGATTGTCCTTGCTTCTTTCGTCATGGCTTGAAGAAAACATTGGAGGTGCGGTATAAACTTCTACAGAAGAGGAACTTAAATTGTAGCCTTAGTGAAATGCTGGAATGTAATAAGAAGAAGTTCTTCATGAAGTTTGGTTTATTTGAAGGGTATGCCTTGAGTAACTAGGTCTGCCCAATTTTTTCCCCTGAATTTTATAAACCTAGACTAGTTCTATAATCTGATTCATAATCTATACTGTCCTTTGAATCTCTGGTGTGGAGTGATTTAGCTTGTTAAAAGTTATTAAGGTTTCCAAATATTTCATTAATTTCATATTTCAATATTTTATCCAATGTCTGCGCTTTGTGCTTTTCTCTTCAATCCTTCATCATGATAACCTTATGCTTGTTACCGTTCCACATTATATATACTAGACAGCTTAAGAGAAAGCAGAATTGTCTACTCATTCATGGTGAAACTGATCACTGGTGGAAATATATATGTGGGTTAGTGCAATTTTCCAACTCCTAGAGTAAAAGTATTCATGTTTTAGTGATTAATTGGATATAACCTATATAAGTATTGGTTAGCATTACCTTGTTTTCTGGGTTTAATTATCATGAGCAGCCGATGTTGTTGGTTCTGCTTTTATTCTCTGTGAGTATCTGTGATGAGGCTGAATCCTCGTTCATATGGTACTGGACTTGGCACCTGCCATCTCTGGATACCACCCTGTTTATACAAGTTGTTGCACCAGTTCTTCCTCAAACTCACCTTTGGTTGTTAAACTGAGAAACCTAAGAGTAACTCGCTCATTAATGTTGTTGACATTTAATTTTTGGAACTGAGTTACTGCTAACATGAGCCTGGTTTTGGAAAAATCATCTATCATGAGATTGCAAGTCAAGTTTGTAGACTCTTGCAAAACCGGCAAAAAAGATTGATGATTATGGGAACCTTGCTACTGTAGGTGGTATCTCTTAGATATAACATAAAAACCATTCTTGAGTCTCACTTAACAGTTTTTGGGTTAAACCTGTTATTGACAAATTCTGAAGAAAACCAGAAGGGACACATTATTTCTTCAATTCTTTCGAAATGTAACATAACTGCAACTTTCTATTGTGAATATTCAGAAATTATTTGGAGGCATATATAGAGTTCCTTCTTAGAATGCATAGAAATGCAGGACATGGTATTTAGAAGAGTTTTGTTGTATAAGCATGCTTCTGAAGTGCCAAGTAGTAATCTTTCTAGTTTAACAATCTTAGTGAGGAAGCAACAATTAAGAAATATACATTTAGGAGTGAGAAATCTAGTAAATCCATCAGGCTGAGATGAAAGCTTTGCAAGAGGCTGCTAAGAAGGCTGCTTCTCTAAGAACTCAGAAGCCCTGAGACTACAGAGGGAGCTACACTAGTGACTTGGTGATAGATTGCCTAGTTGGTAAAGATAAATTGTCAACTTACTAATGCGTTATTTCTTGGACCTGAAATTTTTCATGAAAGTTTAATATTTAGTAGAAGTTCTCACTATGATGATCATCATGCCAAGTTTGGCTTGGTGCAAAAGAAGGAGGTATGTGATCTATGAGCATATATATTTTCATGCAAAATGATAGAGAAGTTCTTCTAATTTCACATTGAATTTATAAATACTTTCCCCCCCTATCTTCTATCATAACCTGGTTCCGAAGTATTCATAATTTATTAGTTTAACTCTTCTGCTGTATATATTTGAGATCAATTTTATTTATTTACTTTAACACATGTTTATTCTAATGATTTTGGATCTAGTAGATAGGTATAATGTAAGTATGATCTGCGTCTCTCCTTCTTTTGGTGAAATTATTACCCAATTGAACTTGTTGGATTAGAGGTCCATGCACGTGATATATAATTTAATTGCTGAAGCTTGATTCTTACATTTTGGTTGAATTCTTTTTGTAACTGATTGATCTTAATGATTCAAATACTACATTTTGCGCCTTTTGAAGTGTTCGCAAATTTAGTTTCCATTGTGGAAACCCTAGATTTTCTACTTCAATTCTATCTCCACTTACAATTCTAATTGGCTTATGCAAAACATAGGTAGAAACAGTAAGCTATTTTATTTTTTGTTGGTCCCCAAGCAAATTACTTATTTGATACTACATTAGAAGAAAAACTTCATTAATAACAATATAATATGAAAGAATTTCGTCAATTTCTTATGTCCTTCTATGTAATTATCCTTTTATCCACGATAAATGAACAAAATTAAGGAAAAGAAATTTTTAATCATCATTGTCAAATAATCACTTAAATTCAAAAGCAATCTCCAAAAACAGAGTATATGATTCTTCTCACTAGCTCCACTTTCTTTGTGTTGATCCATACAGTAGCGATAACAGAGTGCATCATAAAATAGAATCTGAAACAAGTTCAACATCAAGGTACAAACACCACATAACAACATTGAATTTCTTGAACTTGGATTGCAGGTCTTTCTGTCTGATATGAACTGAGGAAGAATGAGGTAGAATATAAAAACCCAGTAATTGGAACTAAAAGAAGTTCAGCATCTAATGAAGCTCCAATATTTGAACCAGTCTAGAACCTCGCTTCCTGATAAACATATAGTAACATATTACTAGTGTTTGCTATTGATTAAAACTAATATGTACGCGGAGACAGACAGATATCTTTTGGCTAGTTTCTCTGATAATGTTAAAGAATCATCCATAAAAGCTATTAATTTGTGTAGTATATGCAAGAAAAGAAGCATGGAGCAATTAGAGAGAGGGAGGGAAGGAATTCATAAATGATAGGAAGATCATTTCTTTCATACTGCTAAACTTGTTTCATTCTGGTTAAGAGTGTACCTTAGAAAGACGTCCATTCAATTTCTTTGTTTAAGGGAGTGATTCTTATCCTTCTTCAATCATCTCGGAACATTCAATCCCCTTCCAATTGCACTGGGTGCTAACCCATGAATACATCCCATAATCTTTTGGATTTAGTACCTTGTTGATGTTCTGAATTGCATATTAGGCAGATGCCACATTCTTTTATCTCCAAATTTATCTTTGCTTCTTCTATCCGTTTCCCTACCCGGCGTCTATGAAAGGAAGCGGCAAAAAATTCAAATGTAATCTTTGGAATGTAAGTGGTTCCCTGATAAGTTGCTCTACTTTCTTTGATTGCCTCCAATATGCTATCACAGAGGAATTCGTCATACCATAGGAACACATGATCTAAACTAAGTGTGGTTGTAGGGAAATGATTCCCACGGAAGCAGGTATCATACTGGTCTCTTTCACCATTGCTTGCTTCAAAGTAGCACTTACAACCAACACTTGCAAAGCTGTCCGGTTGCTGTTCAATGAATTGATTCAGAACAAGGGAGAAAACCAAACTCATAAACTTGGAACTTGGAGGAAGTTCAATAGTTACTGAAGCTTCTGTTGTTCGATAACTAAACCAGTTTGGAACTTGACTTCCAGGCAAACAAATGCTAAAATTCACGTCATCATGTAAGTATGGGTCTCCATCTTCTATTATTATTGCCGACAGAAATTCATTTGCTGCTTGCTTTATCCTGACATGAGCATATGCCATAATACTGTTCAGCGCATATCCATCCAAATTCATGCAATTGCGGAAGAGAAAAATTTCTTTTGAAGACCCATTACATCCTTTCAGTTGTTTCACTGCTGAAGTTGACACTTTCTTGAGGGACCTGCATTCAGTGGCATCCAAATGTTTAAGGGATGGTGGAAGCTCTGGCAATGATTGAAGTCTCTGGCAGTTCCTTATGACAAGTGATTTCAGATGAGAAAGATGCTTGATGGTTGTGGGTAAACTCTCAACATTACTTCCATTTAGTGATAATTGTTGTAATGATGACAATAATCCGATGTTGTGTGGAAGTTCAGTTGAGTTCCTCAAGCCATCAAGAAATAAAATATTTAGAGAAACTAAGCCACCAAGTTGTTCACAATCAGAAAGCTTAAGATTTTGATTGGACTTGAGATTCAAATGTTTAAGTTTTCCGAGACATCCAACTGATGAGGGCAATTCATCAAGAGCTGTTGAACCCAGATCTAAATAAGTAATTTCATCTGATGTCACTGAAAACTCCTTAAGTCCTGAGCAGCGGTGAAGAGAGAGCCATTTGAGGGATCTTGAGTGACTATGACTTCGAAGACTCTTAAGCTTTTTACAGTGACGCAGATCTAGATAAGCAAGGTTGCTAAGAGATAAAATAGATGGATCAACTTGACACAAGCTTGTACAACCTTGGAGATGAACATATTTGAGATTTATGGCCTTGGTAAAATTTGGAAGCTCAATGAGGTATCTAGACCAGCTAAGATCAATTTTATTTAGATTCACATGATTCTGCAACAAATTAAATAAGAAAGTTGTGTCAAAGTAGAATTGTTAGCATCAAATTTTACATTATTTGGAGAAAAGAAACTACAACGTACCTGCACACCATCCCAAAGTTTTTCCACACGGCTTTGTTGCATACTCAGTTCAACAAGATTTTCAGCACAAAAGGTCAATGGCAATGATTTTGATGGGTAATCATCCCACTGTAAAAGTCTTAACTCATCTGGTAATGAATCAAGCCCTTCAGGCAGATATATGTCAGATTGATCATTGTTTGTATAGAAGTTCAAAAACTTTAGATTGTACATTTTAGAAAAAGCTTGAGGACTTAAGTGCAACTTTTTAATTTTCAACAAGTTCAGGGATATGCTTTCAACAGCTTCAACCCCCTGCAAAAGATTCAAATGATTTAGAAGGAAAAAAATTCAGAGCCACATTTTGAACAAAAGATTCTGGTGTTTAGTAAAAAGACAAGGAATTTCATTCTTACGTTGTTATATTTTAGTACTTGATAGATATCATTATGATCCCATAGCCAACGATGTTTTCTGGGGCTTTCACGAGCAATCTCCCGACCAATTTCTTGCATTAAATCATGCATGGACACATTGTCTTCAATAATTGTTATCATGGCTTTTTCTTGAAGAACATTTAACCCAATAGTTGTGGAATAACCAGAGGCGTCTAACAATATTTTTATGCGGTCAATATTTGAAATTGATCCTTTGAAAAAGCATGCAATATATAAGAATATCATCTGCTCTTCACTATCTAATCCATCGTAACTCAATCTCAAAACATCTTGTATCTTCTTACAAGGCATTTTTCTAAGTTTTTCCAACTCACTTTCCCATTCTTCTACACTTCTTCCATAAAGAAAGGAACCCAAGACTTTGAGAGCTAATGGAATGCCTTGGGCATACTTAACCACTTTCTTTGATATCTCAGAGCACTCCATTGTAGGACAGCTTTGTTTGAAGGCATGCAGATTGAAAAGTTTTAGAGATTCATCAAAATTCAATTCCTTAACATCGTAGACCTCGTCAGCTTCTTTACAAAGCAGATGTTTATCTCTAGTTGTCACAATAATCCTGCTACCTGGTCTTAGCCAGTTATGTCCTCCAGCTAGATCTCTTAATTGATCTGAATCATTGACATCATCAAGAACAAGAAGAATTTTTCGACGACGAAGTCTCCTTGTAACATGAGGGGGAATTCCATTTGGCATGCCGAAATGCAGCTCGCTTTCCTCCAAAAGCGTAGATATAAGTTTGTTTCTCAAATGAACTATTCCATATTTCTCCAATTCTTCCCTAACATTTGCTAGAAAGCAGCAGCTTTCATATTCAGAACACAATCTATTATATACAGCAGCAGCAAGGGTTGTCTTACCAATACCACCCATGCCCCAAATTCCAATGATGCGAACACCTTCTTCTAATCCATTACGCAATAATGATTCTACATGTGCAATTCGTTCTTGAATGCCAATGAGATCTTTTAATTCATCACTTTGGTATAGATTGTTCAAACTTTTCAACACACGTTCAACAATACTCTGAATAAGCTCAGCTTCAGTCCTGTAAGATAAGTAAAAGGGAAATTACATATTTAAAATTTAGCAATGTTATAACTTATTTTCAAATGTTCTAGATGGAAAAAAAAGAAAAAGAAGAATAGCCTTATTTTCTCTGTCTATCCTCTTTTCTTTTGTCACTCTTATTACACAAAGTTAACAAAGTGCAAAAATCCATTTTGAAATTATTTGCAGATGAAAGAAAAATCCATATCATATGTTATTGCATAGATGGCAAACATTTGTTTTGAAAATCAGTGAATAGTAAACTTGCACCATTTCAAACTTAAGACCTTTGCCTTGAATCACATTAGGGTTCAATATACTTTACATTGAATTAACATCTTATTAGTGCACAGTTCATAAACTATGTAGTTTACAAAATAAACATTCTTTATAGCAAAACTATAATGCAATTACTTTTGGTGTAGACATTAGATAAACATACACAATAAAAACAAAATTCACTACGTGATCTCTCATAAGGTAATATTTTAGTATCATTAATCTCCATTTCTCGGGCTAATAAGTCCAGCCACATGCATCAATCTTATGGCAACAAAAGAAAAAATACTAACCCAAAATTTGATGAATGAAATCCAGATAAATCAGCAGCATTCTTCAAAGCAGTTCTCCAGCTTTGAACCCTATCAGCATCATCCTTAAATCTTGTCTCAAGTGCAGCAAACGCTTCTTCATAACTCCTCTTTTGATGCCGTACATCTGATGGGTCTGTATTGTAGAATATGGGCATCACAATCTGTCCATTTCTTTCCCTGCATTCCATTATTTTGACGAGTTCTTTTAAACACCATCTTGAAGAAGCATAATCTTTAGAGAAAACAATCAATGAGATCTGGGATTCTTCTATTGCTCTGAGAAGTGAAGGTGATATTTCATCCCCGCTTTTAAGTCTGCCATCTACATAGGCATCGATTCCTTTTTGGTCAAGAGTCTGCGACAAATGGCTAACAAAACCACGACGCGTGTCTGTTCCTCTAAAACTAATAAAGACATCATATTTTAATTCAAGTCTAAGGGAAGTAGAAGAAGAAGACGCCATTAAATATTTTATCTAGCTAACAGCACAAGTGCCTTTATGTATGGATCTGGCTAGCTGAAAGGAAATATTTGATCTTGTCCATACACAACAGTTAAAAGGAGGAAAACAATGGATAAAGAGAAGTTAATTAAGATAGGAGATATTAGCTTCAAGAACTAAGCTGCTAACGTAAAGATGAAGGAAACCAAATATGCAGTTAGCCAGAGATGAGATAAAGAATGAAGCTTCAAGTTGATGCAACAATCAGTCAATCACCAACAACAATCAGTTAATCACCGACAATGAGCTGTGGAAAGCTGGAAATATACAATAATGGCAGCCCCACCAAATGCCAATTTGAATTTACTGGCCTAAGACTTTAGGGTACAATGATAGCGACAATGCGTCTGTAAAAAGCAATGGCTGCAAGTATCTATGTCTACTGTGGGACTCTCCCGTAAGCACCACTCATTTTTTCTTTAATATCTCTTCCTTTGAGTGAATTATCGAGAAGAAAGAATAAGGATTTTTTACGATTCTAGCTCTCATTATAAAATTATTTACAAAAGATGAATTTGATTAAAATAATATTTCTTTGCCAAAATCAATTAACAAATGTCAAATACAAAAAAGTTAAAATGACAAATAACTTTAGCAAAAATACCCATTTTGCTTAGTCAAAACTCTATTCGAGTTGGAGTTTTGACTAAGCAAGATAGTGTTTTGAAAAAATTATTTTATAGAAAAGAGGTATGTTTGCCTAAATAATTTTAGCCTTAATTAAATAGTTTTGTAATAAGAATCCTATAAGAGTAATAATGCAAAAAACAACTAACTAAAGCCACTAATATTCTTGAAATGAGAGCAATGATGTTATCACCAACAAAAGAAGAAAAATGATGATTCTTTGCAAGTTTTTTAAGTGTAGAACTAATTTCAGAACAATAACCAATAAACAATGATTCTTTACAAAAATAAAAAATAAAAATATGACTCCACAATTTAAGCAATTGTCGATTGATTAGAATGACCTAAAAAACTGAAAGATACATTGTAAATCAGCAATGACACGATTCAACATGTCGTGTCATTTTAAATGGCACAAACCAATCGCTTTGCACAACCAAATATAGTCAAAAAGGCAGTATGTTAGACTACTTTTGGGTTTATACTAAATGTCATGAAAAGATTGGTATTGCAGATAATTTGTTTCAAAATTTTTGTATTTAAGTATTTTGTTGTTCAAACTTGATTATTACAATCATTTAGGCCATAATTTTTTTTTTCTTAAAGAAAATGATTGATTGCTAGGGATTTTGATCAAATATTCATCTTATGGGAAACACATGATTTTCCTTTCAGTCTTCTCAAGGATATATATACAGTTGCAGTAGAATGCCCAATGCTCATGTTTACGAAATTAATCATCCTCACTAAATATTAAGTGGCTATTCTTTTGACCAAATTCTACTTATTAATGAATTTTTTTCTCACTGTACAAAATTCCATTCTTGAAAATGTCATAAATGACAAAATATATAAAACCAAAGGATTAGACTCTTTAAGCTGTATATATTTTTCCCCATATTATCATAAGTTGGACTTCATATATGAAACAATTGAAGCCTAATCTTCAAATGGTGTATATTCTCTAATTTTATCCAAAATTGAAATTATGAATAACATTTTTTCTGTTTGATAACAAAATTCTATCACTTAAGAAAGGAAAAAAAAAAAAAAAGAAGAAAAAACATGTTATGCAACTTATGCAAATAAAGTAAGAGATGTGAAGAGAAGATAGAGTAAGTGACGGAAGAAATGTAGAGTGAAAAAGAGTTATTTGCTTATTCAAATTTTAGGTCCTCTGCTTGGAGAAGAGTTCTTTCTGCAACAAAACTATGTCCAAGATTAATTTCACCCTTGGAGTGCTACCAATGATATGTGCAGGTGGCAGATGATGAAGATGACTCAAGTTATTATATTGCACACCAACAGGGAGGCAAATCAAGTTGCTGATGCTATGGGCAACCATGGTCTTTCCGTACAGGAGGAATTTTTTTGTTATCACTCTACCCATCCTTTTGTCTCTCTTTTAGATATATGGCTAGCAGGATGTAAAGGATGTTGCTCTTTCCAAGAAAATGTAGAGAGTGCTTACAGTCCTAAACTTTTTGCATTTTATTTTTGTGTTTTAATGAATTCCTTTCTTAACAAAAAAAGATAGGGATTTTTATACAAGTGATTATAGTTATTCTCTAAATAATTGCAAAAACATATAATATCTGAGTCAGTCCTAAAATAACAAAAGATTTCATTATATGGACATGCATAAAAACCCTGGATATTCATAACAAAATATATTTTCTCTCATATTTGTTATGATCCAAGTGAGGCATTTTTTTTTTTTTTTTTAATAGAAGAGAGATATTTTATTAGTTGAGCATTGTGTATTTTATTGTAAAGATTACGTGGTCATATTCAAATTCTCTTGAAACAGGTGGAGTACAGTTATTTAAAGAGATAAGGTATTCCTATTGTGTATCTTTAATTATCCTAAAAAGCTATTAGTGAAAATATCACTATGTCACATCAAACGGTTAAGCATTTTTTGTTTTTGGAATAATGCTATTTTAATAAAAAAATTATCAGAATTCAAAAATAATTATAAGATGAAACCAAAAAAAAAAAAATATGGGGAGTGTTAGGTAAATGAAATTATTTTTGAATTTTAAGATTTATAAATAATGAGATACATAAATCTTATAATTCATGAATTTGGTGATTTTTTCCAACTCTTCTATAGAATTCATTTCAATAAAATTTATTACATTAAAAAAAAATCTTGAAAAATATGTTTATTGAGATTCTATCTTTAAAAAAATTCATATCAAACATAAAAAAAAAAAACTTAAATTAGGATTCTCAAAATTTATAAAAGAATCTTTTTATTAAACCCCTCAGTTAACCCTATAAGTTACCATCATCTAACAACAAAATGGAGTCATTATTAAATTCTTCCTCCCTAGCAATTCCTCTTTTGGAAGGTAACTATGGGAGAAGGATATGTATTTTACTCAAGTTGAGTAATTAATTTGATTATTAATACTAACTAAATATATGCTGTGGTTTGATTTTGGTATTCAATTCACCAAAATTTTATTTAAAAAAACTAATTAATTATAGCCAATAAAAACTGGTTCAATTGATGAAAGAGTTCGAATTCTGAATTCAATTCAATATACTAATTAATTTGATTAGTACTACTAACTAAATATACTGTGGTGAGTTTTCAGTATTTAATTCATGTATATTTTATTTTGAAAAAAAGATTAGTAGTATGTATAAAAATAATTTTTCATAAAAACCTCTCTAGAAAACATAACAGCTATGCATTAAATCATGGCCATAATTGCAAATGTTGTCTTCCAAAGGTTGACTCAATCCTACTTGGCTCAGATCTTGAGTAGAGTCAAATCGTTGGAGTCATTAATACTGTATATTCATATCAATTGAATTTGGTGCACAGAAGTCCGTTTAGCACATACAATAACAGCTATTCATAGTACATAACTGCATATGCCGTCATTTCCTAACAAACAGCTCCGCAATTTCCCGCACTTCAGTTGTATCATGACCGTAACAAGTCAACATTCATATATATATATATATATATTCTCAATCCAATGTTTCAGTTGTAACCTGCACCACTTTCCAGCCCAACAATGGAGAACCACGCTCAATCGCTGTTCTCTCTTCTCCTTTTGCTTCTCTTCACCATTTCAAGAGGTACATGCATGCATTTAAGCTTAACACTCATATACCAATTTCATGGCCTTCATAAGCTTAATTTGTTGGTTTGTGTGTTGCAGAAGTAGGAGCCCAAGCACCATTTAGGGTTTATGATGATTGCTCCCTGTCGAAGCTGTTTGTTTTTGGAGACTCTTATGTGGACACCGGGAATTTTCAGAACTCTCCATCATTCAAGCCACCATATGGCACGACCTTCCCTGGAAAACCCGCCGGCAGGTTCTCCGATGGTTATGTTCTCACAGATTATATCGGTACATACAAGCCCTTCTCTCTCTTATATTATATGTATTTTTTTTTTTTTTTGGAGAGTTTATATCCAGGTTCTTCTTCTTAATTTTTGGGGAAATTAATCTAGAATTTTTCTTCTGTTGTAATTGGAATTTTCAGCTCAATTTTGATATTTGTTTTTATCCAATTTAATTGATTTTATGCCCAAAGCCATAGTTGAAAACAGGATCTCTTTGTGAAACAAGAATCATTTAAATATCTATCTTTTTTCCTTTGAAATTGAGAAATTAGTGATTTGCGCTCAAATTTTGAGACAACGTATTTATGTTGCAACTTGTAACAGATGATGATAACAAGTTATTTCGAAACTTTAGTACTATGAAACTTGAGTGATAGAAAAATGTCTTGTTTGTTTTATGCAAGGTAATCTGCGCACATTTAAGGATGAATGAGGCAATCTAATAAAGAGAACGAATCCTATTTATATAGGTGTCCCTTTATTTTAGTTGGTTTTCACATTACTTTATTTTCTACTGAACAATTCCATTAACAATATCTTATATAGATTGTTAATTCATTTATTCATTGTGTTTTTCACCTTTAATTATATGTCAAATATTGCAGCTTCGTTTTTAAAAATACAGTCCCCAATACCTTACAATATGAGAGACACCGTGGGGAAATCAAATCTAACATATGGGATGAACTTTGCTCGTGGAGGGAGTGGAATTTTCAAAACTTTGGTTGATGGACCAAACATGACCACCCAAATCGACTTTTTCCAAAATCTAATTCAACAAAATGTCTACACTAAACAAGACCTCCAATCCTCACTGGCTCTCGTGAATGCTGCTGGCAACGATTATGCCACATTCCTATTGAGAAATGGGAGCACGAAGGTGAGTGAAATTAAGCTAACTACATACATTCATCTATCGTCAGTTTGATGATTGTTTGTTTTGTTCTGATATGTAGTCTTGACTAAACTTATTGTTTCTATGATAGGATTTACCATTCTTCATGAAATCTCTTATTGATCAACTCTCTCTGGATCTTAAACGCATTCAAAGCTTTGGAGTGGGGAAAATAGCAGTTGGACTATTAGAGCCTATGGGGTGTTTGCCTCAAGCAACTGTCTTTACTTCGTATAAGAATTGCATGGACGCCATAAACTTGGTCTCTTATAGTCACAGTCAAATGCTGCTCCAAGCAGTGAAAAATCTCAACCAAGAAATAGGAAAACAGGTTTTTATTACATTAGACCTCTACAATGCTTTCCTCTCAAAAATTGCTGAAATGCAGAAAGCTCGTGCTGGTAAGATTTCTTCATTATGCTATTATGGATATGGATTATGGATGATATATCTATCTATCTATTCTATTTCAATATGTAAATAGACATGTAAGTTTTTTATTATAATAAGCATAGGTATAGTACTTGACAAGTGGCAAGTTCTATTAAGGCCATTGTTTGACACATGTTCTATCTAAAATGCACTAATTATATATAGGTAGATGTTTTATTTTTATAACAAAAGTGAAATTAGTCTATTATGTCTACCTAAATATCTATTTATTGTACGTATAGGTTTAGAATTGTAGTTTTTCATAAAAATGAAAAATTAAAATAGATTAAACTATTACCAAATATGTAGATTAATTATTAGTTAATAGGCGTTGTTCTAGTTTTAAACCTTGAGTATACAATGAGTTAGAACTCTGTAAAAGAGTTTTTTTTTTTTTAATGGTCCTACCAGATTATTGGTGTATAAATAAGGAGTGTTTTTCAAAAAAAAAAAAAAAAAGTGGATGGAACTGAAATTATTTAATTTTACTTATATTATAAAATAATCAATACTACTTAAATAATGTTGTGTTGCTTTTCCATTGAGAAAAAAAAATAGAGATAGAAAATCTTGTTGAATTAATCTTCAGAAAATAAGTATGGATAACTATTCTTTAATTTTCCCATGTTGTGCAGCGAAACCCACATTGATGAATCCATTAGAGCCTTGTTGTGTTGGGGTGAGTAAGGACGACTTTTGTGGGAGCGTGGATGAAAAAGGAGCAAAGAAATACAATGTATGCGAGAAACCAGAAGAGTCATTCTTTTGGGACAATTTTCACCCTTCTCAAAATGGTTGGCATCAAGTTTACAACGCTATACAAACTTCTCTCCAACAACTCAGTCAGGGAAAATTCTGATGCTTCTTGCATTTATATATGTTTCTTGGAACATCATAAGAAGTTCAAAACTTGTTAAAATTTGTGTATGACAAATTATGTCTTTCAAATTCAGAAAATGAAATCCTAAGGGAGAACTGCATGCAGAAATCTATGTGTATGCCATGCAAAGTAATCCTACTTGTTGGGAGAACTACTGATCAAAGTACACCAAAAATGAGCTATTTTTCAAAAGAGCAAGCCTCAAAATCATGGCAAGCCTGTCAGTAAAGATAAACGTTAGACGATGGAAAGCACTCAAATCTTCGAGATTTCAACAATAGGAACATTGCAGAAATTAACATAATATGGACACTCATGGTTCTTGTAAGCCTAGAGAGGTTAATGTAGACAAAGCATGTTGCACTTGGTGAATAACTCAAATCCAACGCTTCAACTTGCTATCAAAGATGCTCGGTCGATAGGTTATGAAAAAGATAATCTCAACAAGTGGAAGCTGTAACCTAACACTAGCAACTCTAACAAATAAAAATCGGAAGAAATTTGTACCTGAAACGCTGAACCTGAAAGGCAGTTTGCAAGGAGGTGCAGCGAAGCAGTTTCCAGTTCAAAGAAACTATGCAGTTGAGCGTTATCAGAGCTGAAGGTTCGCCTTGGGTAGGAGCCACAATGGTTCCTTTACTGTATGTTTGGGAGTCTTAAATTGGAGGAAAAGGGAGAGAAAGGGAAGCTTTTGATATCTTTTTCCTTTGTTTGTGAGTTTTAAAATTAAGAGTGGAAGATTTTGGAGAATTTTAAAAAATTTTCAAAATTCCTCTTGTATCATATTTTAGAGTTCTCATAATTTAAAGAGTTTTAAAAAGAAATTTGAAGAGTTTACTTTTATACTGTTATTAAATTTTTTAATTTTTTCTTCGTATAACATTTATAAAATTTAACTATATATATATATAGGAACTGTATATACTATATATACATACGAGGGAAAATATACATATGTCTATATTTATATATATACTATTGATCTAACTATATATACACGTACACACGTGTGAGTACATATTTATATATATATATATATAGTTTTAAAAATTATATTAATATATATTTCAAATAATGATATAATTGTTCATGAATATAATAAATCCTCCATTTTACTCCTCTCACAAAATATATGTTCCCAAGCAAGATCCCCTTATTTCCGTTCCCTCCCTTCCCCTTGCTTCTCTTTAATTCCCTCCCCTTTGTTTTTGTTTGTGAATTTAGAGGGAAAGGAAGAAAAGGGAATTAAAAGGAAAAAAAAAAAAAAAAGGAAGAGAGAGAAAGAAGAATGAGAGGTTTAACTTCTTTTTATTTAAGAGCATAAAAAATTTTATTTTAAAAAACTAACAAAATTAGTTTTATTAAAATTTTAGAAGAGCTATGAAAAATCTTATAAATTTTTTTCTTTTTAACTTTCATACTCTCAAACGAGAAGAAAGTATATCTAAACTTTCTTTTTTCTTTTTATTTGAGACTTACAAATACACCTTTAATTATATTTGCAAAATTTTTGAGTTTTAAATTAAAATGTAGTGCCAAGCTCACGAAATATGTCATCTCTCAAATCCAAATTTAATTGTTTTCGCTTGTGTAAGTTGACATATACTATCTAAATGTTGTAATTATATCATAATAGGATCTTCTTAATGTAATTATATATCATAAAGAAAAAGTTCCGAAATTGTGATAGTTTCTTGTTTAATATTCTCAGATTGTTACTATGTTTTCTAGTTCGTTTGAGAAAGTATTCATCTAGATAGTTGTGTTATTGCTGGTTTTATATTATCTCTAGTACGGTTTCCCTTGTTTTATCATTAAAATCTGGTTGAGGTTTATTCTAAGTGGTTGTGAGCAGAGAAAAGAGCTGGAAAGAGCCAGTTAGTAACTTATTTGTCGATGCAAGATTATGTTTCCCTGTCTCTCTTTAAATTATTGCCTAGCAGTGTATCTCCTACGTAGAATCCTCAACTCTTGAATAGATTAAAGACCTTTTATTCGTGTCTGATTTGAGTTGAGTCTTCAAATTGTAATCGTATTTGAGTTATTGAGGTTCATAAATAGAGGGTAGCGGAACAAAAGCTAAGAGCAAGTTAATATAGCGAAACTGCTTTGCATGTTTATCTGTCCCTGATTCTCTCTCTCTCTCAAGGATTTTGTTTGCAATTCCATTTATGCCTGAAATATTTGAATCTTCGTCTTGTTACCTAAGCCTTTATATTCTCAAAATCAAACTCAAACGTGTTAGCCCAAGAAGATAGATTATA
This sequence comes from Bauhinia variegata, assembly GCA_022379115.2. Taxonomy (NCBI): domain Eukaryota; kingdom Viridiplantae; phylum Streptophyta; class Magnoliopsida; order Fabales; family Fabaceae; genus Bauhinia; species Bauhinia variegata. Next base: position 20,921,799 of record CM039428.1, read on the forward strand.
TATATTGAGCTGAAATAGTTCCAGCTGGCAGATTCCCCACTTGAGCTGCTTTTATAATTGTATGCTTTTCATAAACATTACTTGGTTTCTTAATAGCCCCAGTGTTCTATCACTGCCAACTTAAATGTGCCAAGAGTGATGTGCTTTCAAAATTTCTTGCCTTTAATCTATCCATTCAGTATATTCAAATTTAGCTTTAATTCATACCTATATATATATATATATATATATATATATATATATATATATAAGTTTCTTCATTTGATTGTAACTCTGGATAATGGTTCGATTGTGAAGGAACTTGTGAGTGGAGAACGATGGAGAAATCTCAGTCTTCATCCTCATTTTCAGCTACTTCTATTCGTAGACGTTGTGGTCCCTGTTGGAGACATGCACTTGAAGCCGGTCCCTCGCATTGTGCTTCTTCAAGTATTCAAGGTGACGAATGAAGAAAATTAATTAATATCACGAAGGAAAAGGACATTATTATACTAAAAAGCAAGGAATTTTGAGAGCAGTTGACTTTTGGCACGTTTTAAGTTGGCACCGACAAAACATTGTGGCTATTAAGAAACTAAAGCAATGTCTTTGGTAAGCTTACATTTTTTTTGACGCACCTAAATAAAATAACAGGGAATCTGCTGGATTAAGCAGGAAGCAACCACCGTTGCTGCACAATTAAGCAATATGCTAAAGTATGAACCCAACTCCAAGTTGGTAATTCAGGATCGAAACAGTTATCCTATAACAAATGCAAGTTCGAGTCTCATAATGGATAAAGATGTCATTAGTAAATAACTTCTAAGTATTTTGTAAATATTTTTAAGTTTTGATATTTGTTTAATCTCGCGAATTTTTGAAATTTAATTTATTTAATTTTTTATATAAAAAATAAAAATAGAAATTCCTAAAGGGTGAGACCTAAAACGTGTTGATTAAGAATTTAAGAACTAGGGACAAATCTAGTGAATAAAAAATAGTAACAAATCTTTAATTTTAAAAGTAAAAGGAGAAAGTTTTGAAACAATGTAACGGATAACTTAGTTAAAGTATCAGTGATCAAATCCGAAGTCATGGGAATATATCAATAAACTAATTAAGGTTATGGTATGCAACCTTCCTCTTACACCTTTAATAAAGTTGTGTTACGGTGTGTGGCTCTGGCATTAAAAGTTGAGCTGCTTAATTATATAGGAAGCCTCATTCCTCATGATTATGGTGAAGCAGAGATCATTGGAGAAATTCTAGAAAGAGGTAAGTCTCTACCAATTCCCATTAGATATGCGTGTTTCTCTTAATTAATTGCTTCTCTTTCTGTTCACTATCAAAATTTAATTTGATCATAACTGATAGAAGATAGGTTCCTGTGCTGTTAATATATGGAAGGAAACCAATGAATTATGTTTTTCCCCCTCCCTTTTTATTTTAGTATTTTTTTGGTCTTTTCGTTCTTTAATTTCTATTCAATTTTATTTCTGAAAATTAATAAGGAAATTTCAGATAAAATTTGCATGTCAAGTTGATTCATTCGGGCAAATTGTTAACATGTAGGTAATTAAGATTATGTTTAAAAACATTTAATATGTTTGTTAAAGCCAAAATATAATTCATCTTACTATTTCCAATAAACTTAAAAACAATTAATTTATACCTATATATATATATATATATATATATATATATATATATATAATTAACTTATATACCTCACATAATAACTGTTATAGTCCATATCCATATACCGAAAACGATTTATTCTTGATAGTCAAATAATAAACTTTAAGTGGGTTCTTGCACATCAATGCATCAATCGAATGCTTTATAGTACATAAGAGTAAGAGTAATAGCTAGTAGCAGAGGGGGCACAGTCAACAAGTAAGCATAGCCATGAGTTGCCTTCTTCCATATCTTCTGGCCATGAGTATCTTTGTCATGATTCTTATTTTGCTTTGTCCTTTGATTTGCCATCTCTTTTTAATTCTAGATTGAAACACAAAATGGAATCTAGCAACTTGGTTGGTTGTCCGATTGTGAATGAACTTCTGGACGAAGAAAACTACGATTAATGGTGTGTGTTGATTAAAAATGATATTTTGGGTCAAGATCTATGGGACATTGTTGAAAACTTATCAGAGCCTTCCAATCCGGACAAGGATGAATGCTGCAGCTTTACATGCTGTTCAAGTGTCATGTGGCCCTGAAGCATTTTCACTTATACAGCCAAACATACATGGGATACATTGGCCGATAATTACGATTCTGATATTACTTGAGGAGGCACCTCAGATAGTTCAAGTTAGTTCTTCATTATCTCTTTACCGTGATAATTCAGATAAGATTTTTCACACGTACGTTAATTACTGCAAGTGGGAAACCTTGAAACTGATCAATATGCATAGTCCACTCTAGACACTATCTCTTCCCACACACACACATATGTGGATTATACGTATATATTTATGTGTTGAGTAAACTTAATGAGGTGACACCACATGTAGGAAGAGTATGAGCATTTATATATATATATATATACACAGTTAATTATAACTAACCCGTCATGGTTAGCCTATATACAAAAACTCAGGTCTCAGTGCCTTAGGTTTAAGTGAACAATTTATCAGTAGGCTAGCTAAACCAAATGATGCTCCATAGTTCATAATTGATGTGAGTTTTAGTATATTATTGACTATGCTGATCCACAAATGATTAAAGCATTGTTATGCGGGCAGAATTAAAGATTAGCAAGTAAAAATTATTACCATTATTATAGTAATATACACTATACCTCAGTATAATAAAGGGCCTCAGTAAAAATCCAAGTTGCTAGTTTCTATATCACAAGGAGGAAGTGAAGCGTTTCTGCATAAAATGTATTTTTTTGGTTAAATGGAATTCATTAATTAAAGGATATATACTGAACAATGCAAATTTCTTTCACGAGAAATGATCACTTTATTCTTCTAGAGTGAAAAACCCAACCTGAATCCTTTTGTTTTTTTCCCTAAACAGTGAACGAGGATCTTGATCAGCAAAATGCCTCATTGTGCAACGCTGTGTACCTTGGGGACTGGGATGCTGCAAAGGAGACCCTTAAAGCCCATCCTTAAGGAGTGAGAGCACAAATTTCACTTTCTGGCAAGACAGCGCTCTACATTGCAGCTTCATTTGGGCATTTGCATATTGTCGAAGAGTTAGTAAAATTGATGTCGGAACAAGATATGGAATTGCAAGATATTAGTGGTAGCACAGCTCTTGCAATTGCGGCTTACGGTAGAATGAGCGGAATAGAAGAATGTATGGTCAAAAAGAACAAAAATCTTGTCAAAATCCCAGATAATTCCGGTTCTATTCCTGTCACAGTGGCCGTTTGCGTTGGTCAGATAGAAATGGCTCAGTACCTTTATTCAGTCACCCCATTAAAAGAACTAGAACCTCAAAAGGGATATCATGGTGCTAGACTTCTTAGCCAGCGCTTTCTTTCCAACAATTTAGGTGAGTGATAGTAGCATATATATAATCGCAGTAATTTAAATCAAACTTGGTGCTTCATTTTCTGTTTTTTTTTTTTTTATGTATTTTTTCTTGAACTCTTTTTTTCTTTTTTTCATGCATTGTGATTGTTATGGTCATATGCCACATGGTAGATTTAGCTTTGGACTTGCTTCAGCGCTGCCAAGTTTAGCAATTGCGCTTGACAAGCACAAGTATACTTTTGTGTGTCATTTGACAAGTAAATCGTCTCTACGCCGCGGCTTCAATTTTGACAACATTGGATTTATAACTATAAGCACCACATTTTCTCATACACTTTGTTAGTGTTAATTGTTCATGATATCAGCATTATAGAGAAGCTATTGTTTATTAATTTGAAAATCAATCAATAGATAGACTATTAAACCTAGATGTGCATACATACATATACACACAATATGAGATGGTGTATTGGCTGAGGAGCCAGGATGGAAAACTCTCAAGTTTAAAAAGGATAAGTGAACATTTTAAAAGTTTTGGAATAAAGTATGCATAATATAAAACTTAGAAATTATTTTTCAAGTTTTTCTTACATAATTTTTAGTAACTCACGTTCCACCGAATATGGTTGATGGGTTTAACAATTAAAACATTGTCAAATTAGTTTTGTTTTTTCTCTTAATTACTAACACCACTAGTTATATACGAAGAAATTAAGCTACATCTTTTATATTGGTACAGGGATCCAAATAGACCACGCCTATGTAACTAAAGACATTTGCATTACCGTTCAGAAATCACATGCTCCAAACAATGATAAGAATATCAAAACACATGGTATCACTCTGAAAATTCTTTTTTATGCATTTTAGTACGTGTTGTTTCAGCTTCAACCTATTTCTAATTTCTCAAATTATTATTCAAATATTGTTTATGTGATCCACTAGGTAATTTGAGATCAGTAGATGAAACTCAATAAGTGAATTGTTTATTTGCTTGTGCTATTGAAACAGGAATCAAGAAAATATATGAATTGAAATCATGGAACGAACTGACACTTAAACTTCTAAGCCTCACAATAAGATCGCCAAGTTAAATAACGACCAACAAATATCAAAGGCGAAGGTATATGATTCAATATTTCGAGCTGCTGAAATGGGCATTCCTGAATTAATTCGTGAATTGATGAAAGCCAATCCTGATCTTCGGCTGTGTATAGACAAGCAATCGAAGAACTTCTTCTTCATTGCCGTTAAATTTCGCCAAGCCAAAGTTTTCAGACTCATAAATGAGTTTCCTGATAAGAGTGGGGTTCTAAAGTCAAAAGACATCCATGGCAATAGCCTACTACATATGGCAGCAACCCTAGCAACATCCAAACAGCTTAACCGCACTTCTGGTGCAGCATTACAAATGCAAAATGAACTATAGTGGTTTAAGATAAATATTAATTATTCTCTACAGTGGCTTAAAAAACTACTTTAGCATGCATTTCAAGTGTTTCTCTTATGTGAAAGAAGTGCACTTTTTCAATTAAAATCTTTTATCTCATACATTGCTTCGCTTCCTTTAATTGGTAGAAAGAAATACAAAATATTGTTGCTGTTATGTATTATTAAGTTATTAAAAATGTATTATTTTATATTTATTTCATCAGTAGTACGTAAAACAAAATAATGAGATATGGGATGTAGGATTGATACTGTCCTCATTTTTTAACTTATCCCACTGCTCCCTCAGTTTTGATTAAGCGTATATATGTAAATCCCTTAGTAGCCCTTAAGGGCAGGAAGAACCAGTATCAGGCCATTAGACTCTTATCAGAGTGAGACTCTATAGCATACATGGGAGTTCTCTTATACTATTAGATGTTTTATTGAAATAATTTGGTGTTTCTCCCCACATTTGACATTGGATACTTCAAACAATTATTCAAATGAATTTGTACAGGGAGTAAAGGATATTATGTCAACTGCGAGAATTGAACACAGAAACAACTGCGATTTAACTGCAAGAGAATTGTTCACGATGCAACATAAGGATTTGGTAAAAGCAGGCGAGAAATGGATGAAGGAACCGCCACTTCCTACACAGTTGTATGTTCCCTCATAGTTACCATCATGTTTGCTATCATTTTCAGTACTCTGGGTGGAAATGAGCAAACAAAAGGCTACCCAATTTTTCAAAATCAGAACTTGTTTTAGTTATTTATAATATTAGATGCAGTATCACTCTTCTCTTCTACAATTTCAGTTTTGATGTTTTTGGGAATTCTCATATCTCAGTTATGCTGAAGATGATTTTCTCAAATTTCTACCCACTAAACTAATCCTAGGGCTTTTGATGTTATTCATTTTTATAGCAGCAATGATGGTCTCCTTTTCTGCAGGTCTTTCTCTCATATTTCCTGGAAGACTATGGATAATAATTCCTGTGATTTCATTTGCTAGTATCCCAATAAGCTTGTTTGTAAGCTTACAGTTTCCACTTCTTATTGAAATCTGTCATTCAACCTATGGACCAAGCATTTTTGAGGAAAAATAAGCCTTGGTAATAAGCCACTCACCGAGTTATAACAAATTATTTTCAAGAACCTTCAGGATCCATATATATAGAGAGAGAGAAATATACATATCGAAGATTGGTATGTTGCTAGCCCTACTACTACTATATTTGTAGGGCTTGTCAACTTACAACTCTTTGGGGCCTTTAACAAGTCTTATTGCAAGGTCTTTAAGTGGTTATTATTCTTAGGACTCGTTCCATTTTGATGTCAATGTTATCAGTTTGTTATTTGCTACAATTTTATCAGTTTTATATTTATTAATAATTTATTTATTTTGAAATTCCAGTTTCCTAGAAGTACATGGTAATTAAATTCTTGTGAACATCAATGCATTCTATACTACATATTTAAATAACTGCTAGAGGTTTTGAAGATTGGCATCGAATATCATTAATGTTACAATTAACCTTGGTACACGGGACAACTATGTAATGTATGCACTGTGGATAATTTTCTCAAAAGATTTGTTGGATATACTTCTTTTTTTTTTCCCTCACCGTTGC